>JAJAGP010001043.1:0-28507 GCA_025084515.1 Ancistrus triradiatus
ATGGTCTTGAATTCCCTCCATTTGTACACAATCTGTCTGACTGTGGATTGGTGGAGTCCAAACTCTTTAGAGATGGTTTTGTAACCTTTTCCAGTCTGATGAGCATCAACAACTCTTTCTCTGAGCTCCTCAGAAATCTCCTGTTTGTGCCGTGATACACTTGTAAAAAACACAACAATGTAAAAAAAAAAAAAAAGATTAAGGATTTTAATCAGGGACAGCTAACAAAAGCAATTTTTCAGTGTTTTAGGTAGTTTTTATTAAGGTTTTAAATTATATACCTTAAGTTTGCAGTTGTGTTACTGTGCAGGACACTTTGCTTAATAATAAAGTGCTTCTTAGTTAATTATATGAATCATCCATACACGTAAAGCCCTGTGGGCGGATACTAAACATGTTGACTGACAGCAAGGATTACCAGCTTACACCAAATGACTGATGTGATTTCGACACGATTCAAGAAAGACTCTCATGATTTTATTCCAACATTTATTCCGACCATTTACTCTTGGTTCTGTTGGACTTGGGCGCTCTAGGCATGTAGCGTGATCGCTAACCACTGGTGGATGAAGTACACAAAACATGTACCTACTGCCCTCCCTTTGGACCTACACTAGAGTAAAAGTACCAGTGTTTATTCTGGCTCTAATGTCCGATTATCGTTATTATAACAAGACTCTTTGCTTAATGAACTAATACTTTATATACGCCAGTATATTAACAGAATGTCATTAATTAGTCCAACGGGTCACATCCAGTTCAAAACAAAGTGCACCCTGTATCCTGATTGGTGTGACTGCTTCTCGCTTCTTCTTTTTTTTTTTTACAGATATTTGCCCATCACAGAATTACTGCAAAACGTAGTTCTAATATTCAATCTATAACAATATATATCCAGCTAATATAAGTTCTTATGGTGCTTGAAAGACACAGAGGTTTAAGAAGTGAACCCATTGATGGCCCGGGGTTCGAGTGTCTCTCAATGTGGCCAGGCTGTGTCTGAGTGAGAGGAGGCCCCAGAGCTGCAAAGATGACTCCTGCTGGTGCTGCGATGGATTGGAAACAGGGAGTTAAAACGCTGAAAAAGACACTAATACAACATTTTATTTTGGAAGGTACTCTTGTGTGGTTAATGACTGATATTTTTAATAAATATCTAAAGGGAAGTCTAATTTATCCTTTCATGCTAACATGTTTTTAACGCCTTCGAAGGTCTCCTATCCCCTTGTTTCCAAGCTGAATCGCTGCTTAACCCGAGCAGTCATCCTGCCACATGCCATCATCAGTAATCACCAGCACACAAGCCCTCGAGGCCACATGTTAGATCATCACACCCTCCTAAAACAAAAGGGGGGACCCGACTACTCACAGATAGGAAGGCATGGTGCTTACTCATCTGTTAAAGCAGACCGAGGGGGAAAGTTTGTAGAAGAAGGCATTTGACAGTGCCATGCTGCTCCGTCAGCGTAGCACATGCTGCAGGCTCTGGCATTCCCTATTGGCTTCCAGGTCATTGGGTAGCAGCAGCAGGGGGCCGTGCTCGGGGCCTCACGGCAAGCCTCCGCCTCACAGCTGGATCCATAACGAGGTATCATAGGAAATGAGTCGGCAAAACATCACCGGGCTGAAGAGTGTGAAAAATGGTCATGATATCATTTGTTAAAGTGAGTTGTGCTCGAACGTATTCGGCCACGAGTCCGAGGTTCCTGATACGGAAAAAGATACGGATATTTTTTTTCGGATCCACCGTGCTGTGGCCTTAATTTGGCCTTTGGGGTTCAATGGGGTAAAACACGAGAGTTCGATTCGATTTTTGAGTTCCTATAATTGCGTATCTAGCGTCGCTTATTGCAGTTGGTCCTAACCTTTTTTCCTTGGAGCCCCCTCTGTGAGTACCCAAGGAAAGCTGAGCCTCTCCCCAGCCAGCACACACAAGAAAAGAATAAAGTGATTCATTGCAAACTGTTATTGGCAAAAATGTACATAAATCACAGCTTTATTCCTACTCTTGTGTTCCTTTTGTAGTTTTTTTTCCTCTTTTTGCTTTTTCAAGACAGCTAAACATTTACAACGCCACTCGCAGCAAATCGCCTTGACCTTTCGTCACATTAAAATTGGCGGAGAAGTAATGAGAAAATAATGAGGTTATTGTGCATTTTAAACAGAAAAAAAACGCAGCTCCCACGTTCCTCTTTGTTTACAAGCCAGTCTTGCCTGGACCAATATGGCGGATGTGTTGACGTACCACAGCAACGAGCCGAAGCCAATGCTGCATCTAGGTATATATGTCCACGGGTTCTACACTATATTTACATAGCATTATGGGTAACAATTTAGTGTACTATATAGTGAATTGAATTGTACACTGACATATAGACAAAAGTTTGTGGACACCCAAAAATTTCCCAACCAAAAAGCTCCCACCTTTGCTTCTACAACAGCCTTTCCACTAGATTTTGGAACATGACTGTGAGGTTGTCTTCTGATGTTACACAATAAGCCCTGCCTCACTTTTGACATCCCAGTGCATCTTCAGGGTCTCTGATGGAGTCAGACAGCCAAGTTGTTTAAGGACAGCAGAGCAGAAACTTGAACTGACTTGGTGGAAGCATAAATGTAAATGTGTGATATTGGGAGTCACTGGGGTATCAGTACAATCCATTCTACTGCCTCTGTTGGTCTGTGCAAAATCCAGAAATGTGCGCTTTATATTATGAACGTGTTACAAAGGAGCGTGCCGAAAGAGCAGAGCTGAATAATTAGAAGGGGTGTCCACAAACTTTTGTCGCTATAGTGTAACTTGCTCAACCCTTCATATTTATGGCGATGTAGGAATTCTAAGCAATGTGGCAGATGTCATTTTCCTGATGAAATAAAAAACAGTTTCTATTGGTTCGGTCTTGCTGAAGCCAGACATGCAGCAGCACATCCTGAGGGCATGGGTTCGAATCTCTAGTGAGCCAGAACCTCCCTGCAACCCTGAACGATACAATCGGGGGTCATTTTTGGGGGTATGTTTGTTCCCAGAGAGCAGTCGGTGTTGGCGGGGACAACTCCCCCTCAGACGGCCATTCTGTCTGCATGACTGCATGTGATGCTCAGCCTGGCTGGAAAGCATCACCAGGACTCAAACCCGTGGCCCCTCAATGGGGGATTAGCTAGCGAATTAGATGGCTGCGCTTCCTGAGCGCTGAGGTTTTGCTTACAGATAAGACAAAAAGCATGCAAAAACAAACCAGCCCTAGATCTTTAAGGAATAAGGATTTTTTTTCTACATTTTAACTTTTCTTGACTCCTGCGTTGCTGGAGGATGATTTTCCGACTGACCTCCGCTCCCTCAAGCACAGTCAATCGTGTCTGCGTATGACGGGCACTGGCAGGACTCAAACCCAAGTCTGTGCCAGGATGGGCTACCAAACTAGGACCCCAAGGATTCAAATGATACTAATAATAATTAGTGCAGATAGTGCTGGGGGTACAATGATGCATCGCAATGCAAAAATGTCTGTTATGGCTTCAAATGCAATTGCATTTATTGAACACCAGATGGCGCAACCATACATCATGCTCACAGCCTTAAAACGCCTTCCAATTTCTTTTTATTGCAGCACACTAAATATTCTTTTTGTTTCAATTTTTATACAAGAAAAGTACAGATTATTTTGAATTGTGATTCTTTAGAAAAAAACAAAGAATCTCTTCACTCAGTTATTTAAGATATGTGAAGCTACAATAGAGCATTTTGTTTACAATATTAAACTTTTGTTTCTAGTCATTTCTTTTAATTCCAGAGGACTGAAGTTTTTTTGTTGTTGTTTAAAAACTTATTCAAAAAAATGTGTATTATTTTGCATTGTTTACACCAGGAAACAAAATCGTAAGAATATTGAATCGTGAGCGGTGTGTGTCGTTACAATCGTAGTGCGTACTCTCTTTATATGCCTCATGCTATTTAAAATGAATAAATCGGTTTTTGGATTTTATTTATAAGCATTTTAAATATTCATTCTTAATAATTAGTCCATGTTAGTGCTTTTGATTAAGTAGAAGATTATACACTTTTGTTTTATTGAATATAATCTAAGAATGTCTAACAGCATTGCCAAAAGATTCTCATTCACATAATTAGTTATATAAGAAAGGAAGAAAAAAATAAAGAAAGAAATCTTAGATGTTGTGCCATAACTGTGATGTTGATGTATTTACAAAATATTAAAAAAAAAAAAAAAAAGAAAAAATTCTCAGACTTTACATTAGAAATGAAAAAGAAAGAAAGAAAGAAAGAAAGGAATTGTGGAAAAAAGGAAACAATAAAAAAAAAGAACAAACTATAGTCCACCAGAAATCTTAGATGTTGTGCCATAACTGTGATGTTTATCTATTTATAATTTTTTGACAAAAAATGCATCAAACAACTCACAGAATTAGTTACATTAGAAATAAAAAAGAAAGAAATAAAGAAAAATGAAAGGAAGAAAGGGGAAAAAGAAAGAACGAAAGAAAGATCTTGCTGGGGAAAAAAGGAAACAACTTAAAAAAAGAACAAACTATATTCCAGCAGGAAGCTTCGATGTTGTGCCATAACTGCGATGTTGATCTATTTACAGTCAGGCCCTTTATTTATTTAATAAGCTTTCAAACATTTATCATATTCAACCACCTCTTTTTTTTTTTTCTTTTTTTTTTTTTGCAAATCCTCTGCTGCATGTCATGCAAATGCAACTCAGGAGTTCACCCCGTGCCTCGCTGTCTTCGTTTTGGGAGATATCAGAATACCATGTAAATCTAATCAATTAAAACAGATAAAATATTCAATATAAATCAAAACACATTTTCAAAAAGTCACAGTATAATGAGAAATTTAAATTGGAAAGCGAGAGCATTTGTTTATTAGGAATGCAGCGAGGTGGTGACTCGCCATCCATAAATTTTGTCATCTTCAAATCTCCAGGCCTCAGTCCTGGCACTTTTTCAAGATTTTTAATGAAGCCCAAACATCAGAGGCATCAAACCCCGGTGATGCTTTGTCCATTTGTATCAGGGAGGATCAGGGGGACAAAGGAGGGTAGCAGAGGCGAGAGGCGTGCTCTCACATCCTCATATCAAATGTTTACATCGGCTTAGAGAAAGGCTCATTTGCATGTTTTATTGTGAGGCTGCAGCAGGTACGGAGCGCCGGGTCCTGGCTGAAATGGCTCGAGTGTGGAAGCTCTGTGTGCGATATCGATTGACTGGAATCAGAAGCCATGCGCCCCTCTCCGGCCCAGCCCGACTCGGGCTGCTTTCGGGGGCTCAGTGGCTCCTAGGGGGCAGCAGAATAGAAGTGCAGCACCTCGCTGTGATCCAAAGAAAGTGTGCCAAATGTTATCAAAATGGGATTAGCAGACAACAGTCGTGTTTAATAAAGGAAGCGAGGAAAAGGTGGTTTCCAAGGAACATAAAGCGTGGAATCTCCAAGTTATATTATGAATTATGTCTTTTGTTTACATCTGTGCTGTACGGCTTAGCGTAATCACATCTGTACTACAAAATATCTGCCAGGGTCTTATTATAAGCTTTGCTCAAAAAATCATGTTACTGGTGTTGGTTTGTTCCTGATATGCATTTAGGAAATGTTTTATATAAAAAAAAATACCTTATTATGTTTTAGATTATTTATGTATTAATTATAAAATATGATAAATCAAAAATACATGAATAATAATAATAATAATAATAATAATAATAATAACAAGAACAGCATCAATGTTGTTGTTGTTGTTGTTGTTGTTGTTGTTGTTGTTATTATTATTATTATTGTTATTATTATTATTGATATTGATATCATTTTAAAGTCATGTTTTTAATCTTTGCTATTAATTATAAAAAGTTATATAAAATATGATATAAAAATAATAATAATAATAATAATAATTGCTATTATTTATGTATTGATAATAAAATATGTGATAAACAACAAGAACAACAGCAATAATAATAATAATAATAATAATAATAATAATAATAAGGTTATTATTATTATTATTATTATTATTATTGGTGTTATCATTTTAAAGTCATGTTTTTAATCTTTGCTATTAATTATGAATAATGTGATATATGATATCATAATAGTAATTACTATTATTTTATGTATTGATAGTAAAATATGAAAAAATATTATTATTATTATTGGTATTATTATTATTATTATTATTATTATTATTATTGGTATTATCATTTTAAAGTCATGTTTTAATATTTGCCATTAATTATCAAAAAATGTGATATATGATATAAAAATAATAATAATTACTATTATTTTATGTATTGATAATAAAATATGTTGATAACCAACAAGAACGGAAATAATAATAATAATAATAAGAATCATGATAATAATAATAATAATAATAATAATAATAATAATATATGGTCATTATTATTATTATTATTATTACTATTAATATAAATGATTACTATTATTGATCTAATTATTATTCAACTAATAATTCTAAAAGAAATAGAAATTGTGTAAATGTGCTACTACAGTTAATGAAGTGGTTGCTGTTGTGTTTTTATTCAAAATAATAAACATTAATAATTATTATATAAAGTTGGTTGGTGGTTTATTTATTACAATTATTATAATTATAATTATTATTTTATGTATCACTTCATTCTCATAGTAATATTAATAATAATTGTTTATAATAATTGTAATATAATTTTTTTACTATTATCATTGTTGTTGTTGTTGTTGTTGTTGTTGTTGTTGTTGTTGTTGTTATTATTATTATTGGTGTTATCATTTTAAAGTCATGTTTTTAATCTTTGCTATTAGTTATGAATAATGTGATATATGATATCATAATAATACTTACTACTATTTTATGTCTTGATAGTAAAATATGAAATATTATTATTATTATTATTGTTGTTGTTTGTTTGTTTGTTTGTTTTTATTTATTTATTATTATAATAATGATTATTGCTGTTATTATTATTATGATTATTATGATTATTATTATTACTATTATTTTTGAGTATAATAGTGGCCAAATGTAGATTGATACTCCTCTCATTGCTTTGTAATATGACCTATTATTCTGTAGACATGATGTGGTACCGTCTGACTGATCGGAACGCTGAAAGGAGAGGAGATGATGTGCTGATCCTGGACAAAGCTGCATCATTCATGACAGCCGTGCAGTTCTAGATTGTAAGCTGGGGCTGCCGTTGCGTGAGAGCCTCTGTGGTCATGTTGGCAGTATTGGTGCACAGCAGGCCTTGTTTGAGCCTACTGCTTTCACAGCTGCCCACACACTTCCATGCATGGGTTTGAATCTAGTTTGTAACATAAGCAGGACTTGAGAGACTAGCTGTTATCAAAAACTGGGAGAAAGCAGAACCTGGTGTTCCCTGACACAACACTAATAAGGTAACAACAATTACACAATTTTACAAAAGTAAATGTAGCAACACAGTTGCTACAGTCCAAAAAAGGGAAGCGTTTTAGTCACGAGAACCTTGACACACACTTTTGGAAGCGTTTGTGAAATGGCAGAACTAAATTCTTCAAGGATCCCAGACTTGATAGCAGCCCATTCGCATGCGATGCTCGGTGCACACGCCATCCATAACCGGGGAACGGCTTTTTGAATCCTGACATTTGGAGAGTATCCCCTGCTGACTTAATCATGCCAAATATTGCGTGTCATTTGTGAGTCACACATGGACCTGGCTGATGGTAGTAGTAGTAATCCGCCTCCGCTGTGAGCGGGCTCCTGGAGGGCTCGGGCTCTGCACTCGCTGCTCTTATTTTCCTGTCACGCTTGCTCATAGAAATAACAATGAGGATCATCATGCAATAGATATTTATGGAACGACTTGTGATGACTGTGTAGCTTTCAGAAATGAGCCTCTGGTGACGGGGAAAGAAGAAACATTGCCTTTTTAAAGAAAGTGGAAAATTATTCGATCACATTAATAGAACAGTAGGGAATGGGTATATAGTGAAGTGTTAATACTTGCGATACTGGAATTTCTCAATGTGTGTGTGTGTGTGTTTGTATCGGTCTAAGTGGCTGGTCTGTCGGTGGCACTGTAAAGAAGTCCAAAACTGGTTCGATAGGGGCCCCAGGGACATAATGACACAAACTGTAAGGAGCTTTTATTTTTGCAGCAGCAGCAGCAACACAAACCGAAAACAATTTGAAAACATTCACATGAAACAACATGAGTTACAGCAGATGCTTTAAAAAGGAGCCTGCACCAACTGAGAAATATAAAACAGGACCACTGACATAAAAAAATAAAATATACAAATAATAATGTAACTAGAAACATTATCATATAATATTAATAGGATGTAATCAATAGCCAAGTATTAATACTTCTGTTTTAGTTAATAATCCATCATTAGAGATGGGTATCGGAAAGGCCTTGGCTTATGATACGATTACATCACGATACATTTTGAGACGATGCATATTGTGATATTCCACATAAAATATAAAAACACAAGTTAGGCTGTACGATCCGAGTCTTAATACGTCACATCACATTGATAATTCAGCGGAAAAATTGAGCCAGAACACTGTACTGCGCCCTCTACAGGAGCGGAGATTGTAGTTTGCACCCCATTGAAAACAGTGAAACTGAAAATCAAGGCATTGTATTGCGAAAATAAATATCGCGATATATTGTTGTACTGATTATTAGCCAAGCCCTAATCCGTCATGATTAATATCACTGGGTTTTTCAACAGATGTTTGGTGTATTAGACACTGAAATTGCTGGGGCCCTGATTTGACAGGGGCCCCAAGAAAATAACAACACAGAATATTAAAAGTGGATTTTGTAGCAATAACTCAAATCTACTGAATACATAAACTGCATGAGTTACAGCAGGGGATTTTTAAAAAAGCCCAATCAGCAATAACATTAAATCGACCAACTCCACCTCTCATGCCACCCAGACTCTGTCTGAATGAGATTTTAAAAAATGGAAATTATAACGATTTTGATGCATAACGTTATGGTGATGCAATACATATTTTCAATACCTAAGCGCGATATATATATATATATATATATATATATATATATATATATATATATATATATATATATATATATATATATAACGTGAATTTAGGGACGTAAATGTCCCCTAAGAATCATCCAGCCACCTCTAAACGAACTAGCTTCTGTGTTCTATAAAATGAACCTAGCAACTTTATATTACGCGTTGCCATAGAATCGCCTTAGCGCCCGCCCATCACTCGGCAGCCAATCGACGGTCCTCGAATAAGGCTGGTGGAGCTCCGTTGTCCAATAGGATCGCGTCTGACAGGACACTACAAACATGGCGCTGCACATAACCCGGGTTTGCAGGAGGGAGTCTTCTCAGTAAGTTTATAACATATCAGCGCTGACATTCCTCCCGTTGTGTGACATGTGTGTGTGTTTCTGGTTCTTGTGTTTCCCTGTTCGCTGAGACCCGCAGCAGTAAAGTATTTAACAGTTCAGGCATCGTAAGCGCGGCGTTGTTATGGTTCAGTGCTGTGACATTGAGCCTGGCGTGTAGTTTGTGGAACTGGAGGTGTTTCTGCAGATGCCCAGTAAACACACACAGCTCAAGATCTCATGAGTGCTTAGTGCTGGTCTGGTACTGGTTTAACTGGTGAGCAGATGGTACACTACACAACACAACTGGTCATGCTGGTGCTCAGGTACTGTCATGGATAAATAGACACTATAGAGCCATGCATTTGTGCACACCCAAGTGTTATCCAAAACCAGGAGCATTAGTTTGGACTTTGTGCTCTTTTGCTGCTAGAGTAGTGTTCACTCACTAAATTTTGGAACATGACTGTGAGGTCTGGCTCTGATGTTTTACTCTAAGCCCTGGGTCACTGTTGCTGTTCCAGTTCATCTTAGGGGTGTGTGTTGGGGTTAAGCTCAGAACTTGGGATAGGAACAAGTTCTCCAAAGGCGAGTTGTTGAGGGTGGAAAGTTAGGAAAGTGGCGTACTGAGAGTCACTGAGGCGTTCGGTCCAACCCTTTCTGCTGCCGCTGTTTATCTGTGCAGGTTTTTAAAAAATACTTAATAATAAGCTAATTGGATGGTACTGTGCAAAAGTTTTAGGCTACCCTAACGTTAGATCTACAGTTGTTTTAGCAATGGTATAATGACTATACAGTCTAACCTCGTTATCTCGCCAACCTCATCTCTCTCCGCCTGTGATGGCAGGATGGATTTCCTAAATGCACTTTACCTCAAAAAGCCAAAAATGTGACAAATATCCTACCAGTAATTCAATTATACCCCACTAAGCTGCCATGGTTCAGACCGTCAGTAGGTGGCGCTTTAATCCTACTTTAAACTGATGTACAGCCCCTGTCTGTTATTGATCACTAGTTATAATATGAATGGAACTGTAGTACAGAAGCCCCGCCCAGTCGTTAGAAAGAACCAATCGCATATTAGTAAATGTGTTTGAGAGGGGCGGCAAATCTCGGCCCCTTTGTAGTGGCGGGATGCGCATGCACAGTAGCCAGAATAACCTTAATTTTATTTTCCGGTGTTCTTTGAAGCCAACAACGCAAGTAAATTTAGATCATTTTTGTGCATAGTCTGGTTTGTCTTTACAGTTAAGTAGAAATAACAAAAAAAGCTTCTCAGCTCTGATAGTACCTGCCTAACTCTCAGTCAGTCTCTGGCTTTGATTTGAAGCTGCCTAAATGTATAAATCATGGTTTGTTTGAGTGTGTGCTGAAATTAATGGTTTGTTTGTTTGTTTATGGAAAGTTAGTAGTTAATATTGGTTTGTGTCTATACTGAAAGCGAGCCAATAATATTTGTGACAATGTTGCTAGTTTGTGCCGAAATTGAACAAACGAAATGATGCACTTGTTTTTTTTTATGATTGAACTTTAATGTATTACATAAACTTGTTACGAAAGCAGATGTAATGTCAGTAATTAAGTGTTTTTTTCCTTCTTGCGTCATGAATCTTGTTGCAATTTTGACAAATCCACCTTAATCTGATGTTTTTTCCAACCCTACATTTCTGGTACTTATGTTTTATTATTATTGTATGTTTGTTGTTGTTCCTTATTATCATGATCTCACTGTGACTCGGCAGAAATTTGGTAGTCTGCGGTAGGGGTGGGCATTGGAAAGGACTTCACGATACGATTATATCACGATACATTGCGATACGATGCATATAGCGATATTCCACGTAGTTCACTGAAAATATAAAACCAGCTAAAATACAAGCTGCAGTGAGTCTTAATACATCACATCACATCAATTCAGTGGTCAAAACACAGTACTGCGCCATCTACAGGAGCGGAGACTATAGTTTACACCCCAATTAGAACGTGAGGAACGTGAGGTTTTTTATATAAAACAGTATTTTGAGCTAAAAATCGGTGTAATATATCCCGAAAATAAATATCTCGATTATAATTTTTTTTTACTCGTCATATTTTTTTTCCCCTGCAAATTCTTCTGATATAACTTTTTGGCTGCTCGGATCAAGCGTTGGCTTATTTTGACACGTGGGTCTTGAATTTGTATGATTGTTTTTTATTAGGCATAGTGTATCAACACACAGGGCAACAAAATACTCACCAAAAATAAAAGGAAATGGTTGTTAAAAAAAGAATTTTTTTGCATAACATAGCGTGACAGTGGCAAGAAAAAACTCCCTAAATGTTATAAGGAAGGACCAAGACTTAAAAATGGACCCTCCTCTTTTAGCCAGCCTAGATATTTAATTTTAAAGAGGCACACACGATACAGCTATATTTATCAGCACCTAGCTGAGAGACTGGATAAATATGGTCTCCATGGGTCCTAAAAAGGTTAGTTATGAGAAAGGAAAACAGGAACTGGACCCTCCAGAGCACAGGCTGCAGTTAGCTTAGCAGCTAGCGCCCTGAGTTCACCAATAGAGTAAGTGTTTTGCTTTTACTTTTCGCTTTCAATGCATGAGATGCAACACTTTGTTATAAAATAAAAGTCTGTTTTTATAATTTGCTGGCTTTGATTATCTGTACAATACAAAATAAACCCAACAAACTGAGTCAACGGGTTTAAGCCAGCACCCATTCAGGAATTCCCTAACGTTAGGCTGGGAACGAAAACCCCCCAGAGCCAGCAGATGGTCTGTGTTCATAGGAAAACTGCAGCAGGCACAGCAGAGCAAGCTTGTCTTTTTGGGTCAACAAACCACCGGTTAAAATATCCCGCTTCAATTAGCCATTACTGTACTCAGTTGTGATGGGAGGCTACATCTGCACCTGATTGATCTTCAGAGACTTTAATGAGGAACTTCAAACAGTTTAAATGTCAGTGACGAAAAAAGGGGCTTGGTTTGGGTTCCTACTAATCTGTGTATCGGTCATCGGGACGCTGCTCCAGGTGGCCTCGATTTAAGGCAGATGAATTTCCGGAGGCGCTGTTCCGTACGCCACTGTCATGCCCGCCCCGTGGTACGGCCGGCTCGCGTGTGAGCGCCCAGAGAGTACAGTGACAGTTTTAGTGCTCGGCGTTCTCTCGGGCGCTGCCATGAGGATGTGTTTAGCTGGATTAATTAAAGCCACCGGTTCCTCGTGGCTGTTCCTGGAAGTATTCGCTCACTGTTTCTGTAAGAGTGGATGTCATCTCATTAAAAAGAATATAAAACTCAGAAAAGCCGTATTACCCCGGAAGATGGCGACACGAGCCGAGAGCTCGACTCCGCACCCGGTCTAAGGGCGCATGTTTTATGTACGACGCTCGCCGCCGGCCTGCCGGCGTGCTGCGTTATGTCACCAACACCCGCCTGCCAAGGATGCCTCGCCATCTCGAGAGTAAACATTGACTGCCACTATGAACTCGACAAGTGATGAAAGTGCCCTAGAGCTGTTCAATTACTCCACCAGGGCCTCGGCCGTACGAGTTAATGGGCAGCTTCCCCTTTTGAGGCCTGCCAAGCCTTAATAGCACAGGTTATAAAACCTGGAGATGTAATGTGCTGCTGTAACTTTTTCAATTAAGAGCAACTGTGCGACGGGAAATGGGAAGCCGTCTCGGAGAGGCATTGGGCATAAATCAAAGGTGGGTTTCCAGATCAGGCTCAGTTTATAAACTGTTCCAGGGGGGGTAAGTGAGTTTTAATAGATTAGTAGCCCCAACAGAAGGGTGAATACATCTGGATAATCGGTTTTATGTCGCTCGTGGACCGACGTTGTGTCATAAAATCTTTTTTTTTTTTTTGTAAGCTTTCCGAAGTAGCTCACGCTAAGCACTTAAAATCCAGTAATCAGCATTTTGAATTGCTCAATGTTGAGCTTTAAAGTTCTTTATACAACGAAGCATCATCTCTAAGCAGCTTTACAACTGTCTAAGCCCACAGACCTTACTGAGGAAGCCAAGGGCAACAGTGGCAAGGAAAAACGTTTCTAAGGAAGAAACCTTGGGAGGATCAAGACTCAAAAATGGACCGACCTCCTTATACAGCCTAGATGTTATATGTAAGAATCAGGGGTGTACCGATACACTCTGCTCACGATTCATGGTCCGATTTTTCTCATGGTGATTGATGTTGCATTTCATCAAAGATGTTCCTCTTTATTTCTGGTGTACACAAAACAAAGAAACCATTTTTTTTTATGGTTTAAATTTGTAAACAAAGCGCAGGAGCTTGACCACATCTTTCCGAAGAGTAACAATTCAAAATAATGTGCTTTCCTCATATAAAAATTGAAAACAAAAAGAATCTTTAGTCCCCTGCAATTAAAATAAATTAGCAGTGCTACGTCATATTGGAGCATGACCTATGATGCCCTCTGGTGTTCAAAAAGTGCAACAGCATGGTTGAGAATGTATAAAAAATCCAGATTGTAATAAATTAAAGAGCATGCAAATAGAATAAAACAGAGAACATCACTGTAGTAAATAAGACTGTATATAACACATCTGATAATGTAGAGACAATAATGAGTGAGTATCGGTGTTATTTAGTCCAGTAAGCAGAGTCACTGTAAGCCCTGAATAATAGCTAAATAACGTTCTAAATAACCTTTCCAAAATTTCCCGGACACGGCTTCTATTGAAATATTTCAACGTCCTCTCGCCTTTTTTTGCAATACACGTTCCTGCTGGAATCCCTTGGAAAAACAGCTTCTCCTGAGCAAACAGTGACGTGTTGACAAGTCATTTTCACATCGATCGGTGCTCCTGACCGCAGCGGAGGTGTGTGGCCTATAATCCAATTAGGGAAAAGAGCAACACGAGCCTGTTTTAGCCAAACATTGCAGTTTAGCTTAACAGAGTTCAGCGGAAAATGGCTCAGACGGGGTTGTTTGCACTCGTACGCTCAGTGAGAGCTAAACCAGCGGTGCTCGAGGGACACGCGTGGCTCTGCTGACCTTAAAATGCTGCTGGAGAATTTATTTAATGGCATGATATCAGTAGCTAACGGAGGTCCATAGCATTCACAGACTCTTCTTATCTGGTCTAAGCCTCGCTCAGATGGGTAACAGTGAAAGACTGGCAGTGCTGGGGCTTGAACCCTCAACCTTCTGCTCAATAGTCCAGTACCTTAGACTTAAGCGGTGCTGTCGCTACTTCGTATGGACAAACATCACCACCTCAGACACTAATATAAAGAATACGATTAGTGAGAGTGTTCATTGTATTGTGAAATTGTGAAAACAAGGTGATATTACCTGATACATCACCTGTAATAAGTTAAATAGTGATCTCCGCTCCCTCAGGCGGCACTGCATCAAGAACCATCATTCATCAATAGCTGATAGAACCACATGGACAAGGGATTCCTTTATCAAACCTTTATCAAGCTATACAATACAGAGTTACATTCACAAATGCCACTTAAAACGTTACTGTGCTACAAAGAAGCCTTATGTTATAACCATGTCCAGAAGTGGTGTCAGCTTCTCTGGGCTCGGAGGCATCTGGGATGGACCATCATACAGTGGGAACCAAAAGACGAAATGTCATGGTATGGGGTCGGGTCAGGGCCCTTGGTGAAGGTCACTTCCACTTCTGTGATGCAGCATTAATGCAGAAAAGTACTCCGAGATGTTAGAGCAACATCAGCTGACATTTGTTCACAAGTCCATGGGCTTTTTCTGAGCATTATTCCCTGAACACTGCGGTATCATAACTATTTACACAGCATTTCGGTTGTATTAGGTATTATGAAAAAGCTAGTGAGAGTTTACTGGATAAAGTTATGATTCCAGGAGGTTATATGCAAGTACTATGCAGCTTTCTATATGGGACTGGAGCATCTGTGGATTTTGATGTCCGTGGGGCATCCTGGAACCAATACCCTGTGGATATTTGGCTGAGACTCACTTTTAGGACCTTCTGCTGTTTATATTTAGTCAGCTGCATACTGTTGACGCTATATGGTGACCCACTTTCAGTATGAAATCCTCTTCATTTTGGATATTTTCACACTTGATTTCTGACTGGCTAATGGAGACGGTACATTTCCGGTCTGCTTTAGGGCTACATGCTTCCTGTGGGTTTGATCCTCAGGTTTCCAGTGGCTGCTTACTCGAGTTTTGTGCATCGCCCTAATGGAATGATGAAAACATTTTATGGAAGCATCCTTAAGAACACTTAGAGTGATAATGTGTGTTCCCTAAAAGCGTTTGTATTGAGCCCCCGTTTCGGAGCAGTACATCAATAACTCGCTCTATTACCTGTTGTTGACCCTTCTAAGCTGGCCTTTCAAATCTGTTACAGCACATTAACTTGCCACATGTTGCTGGGGGAAAACAAAGCGACCGGTAACAGGGTTGGGTGCCAGCTGAGTAAACTGGGTGTACTATCCTGACGCTCTTCTCCTCGGATGACATGGAGAAGATGCATAAGGCCGGCAGATGGAGGTTTGTGCTCCGAGGGCTCCTGGGTCCCCACAGATGAAAACACTGACCCAAACAAGTGCCTCTGCTCTTGCGTTAAGCGCTTTGATCAGCAGAGGATCTCGGCCGGAGAGCGGTGGCTCAGATAGGCCGCGGAATCACATCTGTACAAACACGGCCTCTCAGGAATGTGTGAACAACGCAACCGAGGAGTTTTGTGCTAGAGCCAGACCTCTGACCACAGCTGGACTGTGTTTATCCGGAGCATGGGATTAAATGATCAGTATAAGACTTAGAACAGATTAAGCAGTACTATGCAATACTATTATTATGAACTGATCAAGGGTCTCTCATTGTAGCCTGTTTTGGGCTTTTTTTTATTTGAGCCAAGTTGCTTACTTTGGGCTTGTTTCAGTAGATGTGAGTGCCCCCTCTTGTTCGTTAGCTCTGTTCTAACTCGGTGGATGTGTTTAGAGACTTGTGTTTGTGTGGGTGATCCTCTACTTATTGGTACCAAGCTGTAAATGGTGTTTGTAAGTATATGGACCTGTCCTATTGTAAGTAGTACTGCTTTGTTTGTATATTCTCTGTAACCTGTAACTGTATAAACCATGTTCACTCAGAGTCTCTGGTTCATCTGGCTGATCTTTCGTTGTCTGTCCATGCACCAAAGTATCAGGCGTTTCAGTCACTCCTATACAAAGCATGTTCTAATGATATTTACCCAAGTCATATTTGTTGTAGAGGGTTATTGGTTTGTGTAGCAGGGGCTGGTCTTATAATAGTTAAAATACCGTACGTTATAGCAGGAATTTGGGTCCTGGGAGTTCAGATAGCAGGGTTCCACTGTACATCACAGATATGGTATCTCTGCACTTATCTGCTGTATTGTTCATTAAGACCCATTATCCATGACAGGTTTAATGGCTTTAAATTCTAGATTGAGTAAATGATTATTATTATAATTCTAATATTATAATATCAGTCATTGTAGAGGAGCTCTGATGGAATTCATGCCTCTGCGGTGCCTTCCAGGCAGGTCGGACGTCTCACAGACGCGCAATTGGCCGCGTCTAAGGGATTGGAATGGGGATTGGACTCTAACTGACTGCTGTCCCATGCAGAACGCACTTACACCTGCCCCCTGTGTTTTCCAGGGATAGACCAGGAATAGGTGGAGGTAATTTATTAATTGTATAAGAAGAATTGCAATTCTCTAGACTGCAGTGGGTTGGGTTTGGGACTGTGGTAGCCCAGTGGGTAAGGTACTGGACTATGGATCTGAAGGTCCAGGGTTCAAATCCCACCTCTGCCAAGCTGCCACTGTTGGGTCCTTGAGCAAGGCCCTTAACCCACAATTGCTTGGATTGTAAGACTGTACCAATTGTAAGTCGCTCTGGATAAGGGCGTCTGCTAAATGCTGTAAATGGTGCATTCCAGTCAGGTTGGGCATTACAGTGACTCAAAAATGGACGGAGTCTTTCTGGGATGGGCTCTGGAACCCCTCTAGAACCCCGACCAGGATGAAACGGTGTCGGATGAGGAAAATAAATGATAATTGTGTGATAATTCATTGCTTAATACTTGTGTTTTTTTCTGTTCACATAACGTCTGGTGCTTCAAACAGTAAAATGGAAAGAGTATAAACGCTATAACGTTCAGCTGGGTAATGTTTTTATTTAGTTAATCTGTTTATTTACAATATTTCCCACTTGTCATACCCCGTTATCCAAATCGTTTGCTTAGCACATGCACTTGTTTCTCTTGTTGTGGTTTTCGGTCTTAAGGTCCCTTGTTTGGACCCGGTTTTCTTTCGGTCTGTTCGTCATTATAATAATGAAGGTCAGGGTCCAGCGGCACCATGTGGTTGTAATTCTCCGTGTATCCTCATGGGGTCAGTGT
This sequence comes from Ancistrus triradiatus, assembly GCA_025084515.1. Classification (NCBI taxonomy): domain Eukaryota; kingdom Metazoa; phylum Chordata; class Actinopteri; order Siluriformes; family Loricariidae; genus Ancistrus; species Ancistrus triradiatus. The sequence goes on from JAJAGP010001043.1 coordinate 17,782, forward strand.
GCACAATGTTCTGCTTGTGGTGGTGTGTTTACTTTAACGGAAATGAAATGCATCCTGTTTGGAATGAGACTAATGGGTTATTTAGAATTTGTAATTCGAGTGGGTTGCCTATTTTAAACCCGACAAATGAATAAACTGCCCCCGTTGCACTCGGAGGAACAGATTGTTTACACGCCGTCTGAATATTGGCGTAATAAGGTGGCATTAAAGCCAGGCTGGGCTTTATTTATTAATAGCCAAAAAATAATAATTCATGATTTGGCTGCGTGCACTTCTGAGGGGAAGAAATCCTATTGTAGTTTTACCCTTGCACATAAATGAGTGATTTGAAATTAAAGAAGGAAAAGTCTGTTTCATCGGCACCTGTGAAGAGCCCTGTTCCTGCGCTGTTAATGACGGGATGAAAAAACACAATATGTAAAGAACAGAAGCAATAAGAGCGGTAATAACGGCGCGAGCCGATTTCCCATGGTGCTGCACATGTAAATGGAGAGCGTGGAGCCCCGAGGAGGAGTCCCACTCACTGGGGTCCCTGGGAGCACGTTCCACCGCTTCTCATTAGCTTCCGATATGAGCGTTTCAATTTGGGCTGGCACAGTAGGTGGAGCTCCTTATCATTTACACTTTTTAATCTGTTTGTTTTAGTGCTCGACCGATATGGGGTTTTAAAGGCCAGTGCCAATATTTAGAGAGCAAAATGCCTGCATTTTTGAAATATCGCACCATATATCGCAGAATAAAAATATTGCAATGTTAGTTTTTTTCCAATATCGTGCAGCCCTACCGATATAATGCCGATATCACACTTTTTTTGCAACTGATAATACTAATCATACAGGCTGAGAAACTTAAATGAACATTTATTTAAGCTGTAAATGCACTGTCTCTCTTTGCACTGTCTTTTTTTTAATCACTGAAAGGTCAATACAAACATTTTATTGCACTTAACAGCATTTATTACCAGATAGCAGCATGTTTCAGGGGAAAAAAAGGAAAATGTGTAAATATTTGCAAAAAATAAACAATATTTCTTTTAATACCAGTCCCACAAAGTTACTCTACATTTTCTCCACTATTTTTTTGAATATGGGCCTCGATATCGGCCCGGTTAATTGATAAATCAGCCGACCCCTAAATCATCTTACCTGGAGATTCACTTTAAAAGATCTGCTGTGTTTGCATTTGATGAAACCTTCAATAACATGGGTTCCACAGTTGAGACTTGTTTATCTCAAGGTTTGTCCCTCATGCATTTCGGGGAGCCTTTCCCGTCTTCGTTCCAGGAGGCTCGTTGAGTACCGAGCAAATATTTCCCCATAAGGAATAATGTAACTTGAATGAATGGGTTCCAGACCCCAGAAAATCCCCCTGTATGAGGCATTATCAGCATTAATGGAGCTGTACTGTACAGGAGCTCCTGATTTATGATGGGGATATGTTCAACAAATCCATCATAAGCTAATGGATCATGAACTGATGAGTGTAATATAGTCTGTTCTGTATCAGAGAGGACCAGATAAACCAGGCTCAACTGTGGAGCCCATCCTTCAGAGCAGGTAGGGCAGGTGGCTCCAGATGAAGCAGGATAGAGTACCAGGTTCCCATCAGGTGGGTCTGAAAGGTGGAACCTACAGCAGAAGGATCTGCAGTGAACACCTGGAGGCCTGACAGGGTGTATATGAAGACCATACCTTCTGTCGGCCAGTGTGTGGTGAGTGTGTGCACCCAGCTTAGGTGGAAACCAAAAGACTGTTTGCTGTGCCCTTTAGTGGGGTGTTATGAGCCCAACCACACACACACACACACACACACACACACACAAACCAGGTGAGCTTTGCTCTGTTACTCCTACATAAGATACCACCTACCCATAAAGCCCATGGTCCTGCGTCCACATCGCTTATCCTAATGATGCAAAAGTCTCTACTTGTCGTTGGTTACAGTAGGGATTTGGGTACTAACCCTGCCCCCCCCCCCCCCCCCCCCCCCCCCCCCCCCCCCCCCCATGCATGTTTGGTTAGTTTTTGTTTGTTTATTGATTCCAGATGGCAGGCCTCGACTCTGCTTGCGTGGCTTTCATGTTCCCGGTGAGCATTTTATAGCCTTGGCTCGAGCATTTATCCTGTTTCCAAGCCCCTGCTTTATGACGTCCACTTTTTCCCCCGTCAGAAGCTGGCAGCGATGCTCCGGCGTGAAAAGGAGGAGCTAATCTTTGTTTTGACGCCACAAGGTTTACCCCGAGTTTAAGGGTCACTCGTGAGGCGAGCGTCCCTCAGGCTACTATTCTCCATTTATTTCCGTATTGAGACTGAGAAGGAGTCTTTTGTTCGTGGAGGTGCAATGAAATGTGGCGCTTTTGTTACGAGGAACGACTGATGAGGCTAGGAATCTTTTCCCATGGCCGGGTCTGGGTATTATTAAGGACACGTCACTTATTTACCGGAAAAGAGCAGGTCAGCTGTAAATGTGGGGGTGTGCGGCCTTACTCATCGGATGTGGTTAAGGGCAGGACTCGAATCTAAGCTCACGGCTTTGTTAAATTGTCCTGTCCTGAAACAGACTCTCTTCTCCATTGATACTCATTCCCGTAACTTCCTCCACCTTCACAAGTGGCTTTTTAAAAGATAAAGAAGGACTTTCAGGCTGCTTGAAGAAAAGCATGTCGTTTAAGAGAAACTTTCAGACCATTAACAGACACCAGGAGTCTGATCCAGTCACAGAAGGAACACACAATGCTTATGTGGTTTCCTACTTACTAAAGGCTAACTGATGATAATTTTGCCACTTTGTTTTGGCCTGAAGTCTGTTTTTATATAGAAGCTTCTCACTGACATGAACACTAGCCAAGTATTTTATTTAGATTTTGCAGTTTTCTTTTTTCTTGGACAAATAACAAAGCACACACAGACATCAAGAAGCTCAGTTTCCAAAATTCACAATGGCTTCATCAGTTCCAAACAGAATATATAGATACAGAGATTGCAGCAGAGTCAGAAGTATAAGAGACTTCATTAGGGTTATTTAAATATTTCTCAAAACCCCTCTCTTTTTTTTTTTTTTTTCTTTGGCATGTCCATCAACCTTCCTCCAAGGGAGTAGGGACCACTGGGGACCACTTGGAAGAACTTACTAAGTTTGTCATGTCCATCCCACACCTCGATCAGACGATGGGGCCACTGCTGCAGCAGCAGAGAGATGATCCCTGTCTGAACTCCCTCAGACATGGTTGGTGGCATCATGGTGTTGGGCTGGTGTATTTTACAGAAACATTTATTGTTGTCATCATGTAAGATGCCATTCATCTCCATTTTCCAACAGTTAGTAAACTTTTTGTAGACGTCCAACTATAAAATCTAATGCCACCTTCATGCCAGCCACTTACAGGTAATCGCCGTTTGACGACCATCCGATCAACGTCCGTTCACTTTAACAACCATAGTCTTAAAAATGATCTGTAACTCTCTTAACTCTATAAGCTTCACCTACGTAAACCTAAAAGTGCCGAGCGCTGATCATGTGACTGCTGTGGCTTCCTGTTAGTGGCTCTGTGCTGGATTGACCTACTTAAAGGATTAAAGTGTTTAAAAGGTGATACTGCAGTACCTGTTCTGGACTCATTCCCTCTTGGTTGTGTGCAGCCAGCGAGGCGTTTATTTATGTTTATATTCCATCGTGTGTGTCTATTTTGGTTCTTCAGTGTGTGTGATCAGTAATGTTTGTAACTGAAGATTTGCGGTGTTGTTTGTTTCCAGGATGGATTGATATGTGTAATAGTTTAGGCTTTGGATGCTGTAGACGGTAGCGTTCCACTCGTGTTTTCCGTATCGCTTGCACAGTTTTCTGATGGAGAATACCCTATATCTTTATATGTAACTATGGTGATGGCCGGTCCTCCACCATTTCGATCGACCTGTTTCAGAGAATGTAATACAGTTGTTAAATGGTGCATACCTGTATTTGGAATGCATGCCAGATAAAGGCTGTAACCTAGCCAGAAACAACACCTGTAGCCACATGCCACTGATACTCAGACTGTAACCAGGTTCTACGAATGTTGAGATCAGAAAAACTGAGACTTCAGCCTACGAAAAGTAAAACTGAGATTTAGTCATTGCAGTATCCCATGTAGCAATGTGATACGGGGTTCAGACAATGTCACGATCGCTTAACGTGCATCATCACAGAACGTATTGTGGATGCCTGTACAGAAACAATACAGCAGAAAATATGTGGGCGTCGAGAAGTTAAATGATCTCATTCAGTGGGGCCAGTGAATTGGGACCAGACTTCTTGGAGACGGTCCAGATTTCATGTGTGTAAGCTGTTTATCCTTGTTGTAATGATGGCTTTACACTGAGCAGCCATAACATTAAACTCACTGACAGGTGAAGTGTAATAACACCTGCAGTGCGATGCTCTGGCTGATGTTCTGCTGGGAGAACGTGGGTCCTGGCGTTCGTATGAATATTACTCTGACACGTACCACCTACCTCATCATTGCTGCAGATAGTTGTGATTCAGTTTGCATGTGAAACAAACTGAAGTGGTACCTCGGTTCTCCACCACCTCAGACCTTGTGGGATTTGGTTCTCGATGCTTTTTCAGTCGAAAAATTGTCTCGGCGCACTTGCTTAAACTTGTACAAGTCGAGTCGCGTGACTCGTTCAGCCTAAATTTGATTCACTATTCACGATTCACAAAGCACAGTGATTTGGAGTTTGCTCAGTGCAGATCTCCACTATTTCTGCCGTGTTTTTCTTTCTTTACATCTACAGTGCTGTGTTCTTAGTGCAAGCAAGTCTCCATGGGCCCTAAAAAGTGCTTTCACTTTTCACTTTCAATCCACTGAATTACGTTCTCAACACTTTATTGTAAAATAATCTTTGAGTTAATGATTTTGGCCAGCCATAGGTTAATGTAAGGTCTATTATACACTATAGACGCTCTACCAAACACTCAAACTCATCAGTTCATGATCCATGTAACTTATGATGGATTTGTGGATCATATCCCCATCATAAATCAGGAGCTCCTGTACAATACAGCTCCATTAATGCTGATAATGCCTCATACAGGGGGATTTTCGGGGGGTCTGGAACCCATTCATTCAGTTTCCACTATTCCTTATGGGAAACATCTGGTCAGTACTCGGTTTTCGGTCCTAGATAAGCGTTCTGGAACGGATTAATGACGAGAACCGAGGTACCACCGTGTAAGATAATCGCAGACGTGCTCAGCTTTTTCACTGAGAACCTTAACACCTTGCTTTTACCCCAGCTAGTCCCTGCTAAATGTTAAGCAAATGACGCTTTTCTTTATTTTAACGCTCCCAAAAACTTCACCTATAGGGGCATATATTTAGTTTCGCTGAGCAGTTGATCTGAAGATGCGACGCTGCTTCTGCTGAACTGGATGAGCTTGCACCTTTAAATAGCCTGAAGCTGTTTTCTGACCGTATGCAGTTCGAATGAGGAATGGATCCGTTTGCTCTGCTTTAGAGAGGAGCCTCTAAAAGACTTAACCTTCCATCGCCATCCAACAAACAGGTTTTGCTGCCTATTTTTATTGCCAGCCTGCGCGAGGATCTGATGCAGTCAGCATAAAGGGCTGTAATTACCCGAGTCGTGAGCCAGGTCGTTTGAACGCGACAGTCCAGGAATGGGACCAAATCCTTTTGAGGTCTTTCTCTTTAATTCGGTGGCAAACCCCCAGCCCGTCCAGTTGGCACGTCTTTGAACCGGCCGTGCATCAGAAGATTGCAAATGAGGGCGACCGGACGCAACGTGAAAAAAAGCCGCAAAACCGTCGGCGACTTTTCTCCTGGATGTGATGCCGGTGGAATTTGGACGGGCCACGTGCCTCTGACTGGACATGAAGGTCTCGTTTAAGCTGTCTGCTCTTTTTAGAAAGCTCCCTCTCTGACTCGTTTTGTTCGGCTGGATCTGAGCGACACTCGGCCGGCCGGCCGCCGGTTGTGGTACGCTGCCCAAAGACACTCGCATCACCATGCCTTTTAGGACCAGCTGCAGCCACGCTCTGTTTCCTGCTGCCTTTTGTTTACCCTTCTGGGCCCCAGCTGTTGGGATAGGTGCTAGCCACGGTCTGCGCTTCAAACCCCCCAAAAACTGCGCTCTTGCTAGCCGAACCCTAAATAGGCACATTAGACACAGCACATTAAGAAGCTGCTGGTGTGGAGGTAGGTGCAGGTCCCTGAGGCCCTTGCTCTTCTCCGTGACTAGATCAGGATGCATGGCCAGGAAAATAAGCTTAGACCCAAAGCTTTTTAGTTCTTCTTTCACTGATCCCCACCCCCCAAAACACACACACAGTTTCCATTCATACAACTGTCTCATTACTTCGATATTCTCTTTTGAGGAACCGCTTGCCATAATGGCTATTGTCGCCTCTTTTTTCACTTTAGCCGTGTCTGGTGGCTCTGTGTTTGATGTGCCATTACGTTGCCCCAGAGTTGTCGTGTTGCCTTCCTTTGTGCCCCAGTTGACTTTTTTTTCTGTTCCTTTCTCCCGTATCCCACCGTCCTCTCTTCTTTTTTTATTTTGCTTTTGGAAGTGTACACCCTGCCGCAGCCACAGCGCTGCCGAAAATACCCACAAGGCCAATCAGACCATATGTAGTGTTGCTGTTTTTTTATTATGCAGCAGCTGAATTGCGACGCAGCAGGGTATTTCTAAACATGAAAATGAATTCACAGCTAAATGCTCCTATATGCAGGACAGAGGCAGCATGGAAGGGAAGACGAATCAAACGCTGAATTTCACTAGATAGCGGACGAACCACAGAAAAAGACCCTGGGTTGCCGGGACTCATTTTCAAAGACGGAGCCGAAGAATAATGCTGCTGTTTTTCTTTTTTTTACGTGTCCCAAAGAATTACAGAGAAACACAAAACAAAGATGGTCGAACAGAATATGGACAAAATAATGTTCTGGACTCTGTGGGCTGTTCGGTGGAACCGGTCCGTCAGTGCTGTGGTACGAGTGTACGACGTTGGATTAGCAAAGAAGAAAGAAGTTCATGTTTCAGCTAATGTATGAGTCGGCTCCAGAATTATTGGGACAATGGTGAAAATGAACATAACATCTTTGAATTGAATTTGGCTTGACGTTATATTGAAAATATCAGATTTACATTAACGTCAATTAGAAGACCCCTGAAGATGCCGAGCATTTGTTGTATAAAGGGCCAAAGGTAGTAGAAGTACACAAGTCCTTTACTTACACAAAAGTATTACCAATCTGAGGCGCGTTTCCCCAGAGCGTAGTTGCCTCACAGCTAAGTAAGTTGCTAACATAATAACGACTATGCTTTTGGGAAACGCACCCCTGATTTAAAAACAATACACAAGTAAAAGTCAAAGTATAGTAAGAAAGTATTTATTTAAAAAGCTTTTCCAACTGAGGGTAAGAGGTGTAGATCCATGACACTGAGTCTACATGATGGTTTGTACTCCAACTACAGTGGGGCAAAAAAAGTATTTAGCCAGCCATTGATTGTGCAAGTTCTCCTACTTAGAGGTCGGTAATTTTCATCATAGGTACGCTTCAACTATGAGAAATCCAGGAAAATCACATTGTAGGATTTTTTAAGAATTTAATTGTAAATCATGGTAGGAAATAAGTATTTGGTCAATAACAAAAGTTCAACTCAATACTTTGTAACATAACCTTTGTTGGCAATGACAGAGGTCAAACGTTTCCTATAAGTCTTCACCAGGTTGGTACACACTGTAGCTGGTATTTTGGCCCATTCCTCCATGCAGATCTCTTCTAGAGCAGTGATGTTTTGGGGCAACATGGACTTTCAACTCCCTCCACAAATTTCTATGGGGTTGAGGTCTGGAGACTGGCTAGGCCACTCCAGGACCTTGAAATGCAGGATTCATTAAAGCTAAAGTAACAAGCCTGCTTTGAAAATGTAGAGAGTAAAAAGTGAAGATTTTTCTCTTAAAGTTGCAGAAATAACCAAGTAATGCACAGTTACCTAAACATACTTGATTAAAGTACCACCTCTGATAAGAGCCTTACTCGAGGCTCAAAAAGTGGCACTGTGGCAGTACCGGGATTTGAACTCTGGACCTTCTGATCAGTGGTTACACACAAACTCACAAATGATGGACTCCCGTTGTTTAACTCCCACCTCTGCTCATGGATCTGCAGCTGATTGGCTGTTGGTTACCAGCTGTTTACAGTCGCGATGTCTGAAGTTAAGACTGATTGTTATTTCCTTTAATACTACAACCCTGTTGTATTTCACTTTCTTCTGCACCCTGAGCTGCTACAACAGAACAAGATGTTATTTGCATGGAATAAACCGACCTTAATCCAAGGTCATGCTTCTCTCGTAGTTTCAGTGTGAGATTTTCTTAATCATTGATTTTTTTTAGCTGAAGGATTGATAACACGGACCTGAGATCAGAAATGAGCCGACTCTGTTCTTCGGAATAATAAAAGCAGTGATTGGGTCTCCAGTTGTAATGAACTTTACCATGAAAGTACTTGAGCATGACTTTGTCTCAGAGCAGTGCAAATGGAATTGCCCCCTGATGGTTTGGAATGCACCCAGCTGGCATTTAAAAGGTGATAATTGGAAAATACAGGATACAGCCGTAGTTGAGGAAGGGACTTCGTGTTCTAGTTTTTAACCGCTGCATGCTTGCCTTTCAGTTTGCTCTTTGGTGGGGATAATCGCTTTACTCTGGTGGTCTTTCTGAAAAGGTGTGCTGCTCTGTATAAGCCAGGGAAAGGTTCTACACGACAACCGTGTGACCGAATAATGCGACCCTGAGATCTTCTCAAGAAGGTAACCTCTCCATCTCGGTCCTATCATGAAAGGCTCTCCAGGTGGATGCTCTCTCTTTTGGATGAGGAACGCGTTGTCAGAGACGGTATAACCAACACCCCCGTTCTGTTTTTGTTATAGCTTTAGAGCGGCGCGTTAAGGAAGACGCGGCATTCCTCCTGATCTGAGGAAGGAAGCCTTCAAGCCTGGGATTTGCAGAGCCTCGCCCCTTACGGGTCTAAATTGAAACCATTTCTCGGTTCCTCTTTTAACCCTGCTTAAGCAGGAGCAGAGCGCCTCACTGACGAGACCCCACCCATAATAGCAGGGCGACCCTAAGCTGTGATTCGTAGCGTGGCATTATCTGCGGAAAACACTTAGCTTTCTGATAAGGGTTATCATCAGACAGCAGGCGCAGGTTAGGGGTCGCAGAACGCTTCTAGCTGTGCCAAAACCGTCTCTGACCTGGGCACTTCCATACGAAATTTCCACCATTAGCATGCCAGGCCTGGTGCAGGAAAGCACCTGAAATATCCAGCTGGACAAGACCAAAGGGTTAACAAGACCTGCTCCGTTCCCTAAAATGAAGGCTTTATGGCATTTAGGCTCCCAAGATCTGCAGCAGGACCAAGAGCTCTTTCACAACATGCTGCACTTCAACGTCGTGGACACAATATTGCTCCATTTCCTTTATATTTGTCTAGACACGATCCCTTAGGACTTAAATCTTGAGGAACGCCAGATGTGCCAGATCTGCCTTTATCTTGTCACCTAGGGCTGCTCGTTTGTTTCTGTATAAATACAATGCAGTGGGCTGAGCTAGGGTTGCAGCTGTTGATTATTTTAGTAATGGAGTATTCTAATGATTATTTCATTGGTTAAGCGGATAAATACTTTTGCCTTGTGAAAGAGTGATAGTAAATATAAGAAACAAAGCTCTGTACTTTGTAATACATAAAGCACTTAATAATCTGATCATAGTCTGATTTCTGCAGTTAGTGTTCATGTATACAGCATACTCCGATCTAGAAATCAGATTAAGAGCAGCGGTTGCCAGGTCTGCCTATTTCTAACGACTTGGCTTTATTAGGCCTGGTTTCCCATTGACTTTAGTGTTCTCTGGCTGGATCTGGCAACCCCGGAATTAAACAAGCCACGGAATTAAAGGCAGCGAAACGGCTGTCGAACTCTTTGTGGAGACTCTGAAAGGCCTTATATACACGGGAAAATGAATAATTTCATAATTTAATATTACATTTTGAAGTTATGTCACTTATTACTGTGAGATTATTTGTTGGTTGCACAGCAGAAAGTAAACCCGGAGCGTTCCCATTATCTGATTATGGACTGTATGCGGCCTTGACTGAATAGGCTTGCTGTACCGACTGTACACGTTGTACAATCCTAGTCTGTATTATTTACGTCGCGCCATTTTTTCGTCACCTGCGTGATGTTAGCTTTAGCTAATCGGTTGATTGTCGGTTTTAGAGAGATGTTTGGATATGGGCCTTTTTCTGGAGGAGGGAAGGTGATTTAGCTGCTCTACCCCCTCGTGCTAAGCTCCGACTCGGGTCTGTCAGGTTTCTTTGCTCCTCCTTTCCTGCAGATGCTGTGAGATTTGCATTTTGCGGTCTCTAGGTGTTCGCAGAGCCATTTGCATCCACCTGCCACTTTACTCGATTTATTAGCCAGAGGCAAGCAAACAAACAAGCAGCTCTCTCCACCTACCGTCTTCCCTCTTCCCTCCGCCTCTGCTCCTCTGCATGACTATTTATCCTGGTTCTGGATTGATTGTGCATATTTACTTACATTTTACCAGAGGCAGGCCATTAGTCGTTAGCTGCTCTGCTGAAAACTCTAAAGACCAGCACAGATTCCAGGCTGGCGTACGCTTGTTAGTGCTGGTTGATCCGCATGCCACCATACCA
>JAJAGP010001043.1:28607-31107 GCA_025084515.1 Ancistrus triradiatus
TTCCCTCAGAAGGCAGTAAAGGAGCACGTGAGGGATTTGTTTTGTAAGCGTATTGTAATTGTGACTGTCTGGAATGTGTCATCATTACATTATTAGTGCAGCATAATTGGATTTACATTCATTTGGCTGTCACGTCGCAGTGGCGGGGCTCCTGGGGTAGGACGCTGGCGATGAGGAATTACATGTTCGTTTAATTATGCCGTGGAGCCGCGCATGTCTGATTATTTGCCATGGTGTCAGTCACCGCGGTTTGCATGCGTGCTGGAGAGGAACACAAGCTCAAGTTCATTCGGGTTTGTTTGAGTATCCGCTGTTTTGTTTCGCTCTTTGCATGAAAACCATTTAAGATCCAGTCTGCTTTATAGCTGGAAACCAAAATATGGAAGCATCGTTTGGGGGAGTTTTTCCAAAACATGTCAAACTAAGCTTTTTTTCACCCGTCTCTCATTATTTGCTCTTATAACCCAGGGTGGCATCAGGCTTTCTAAATGGATGATAGACCCAGATTTCAGCAGATTGTGGAGACACTGTGTCGTCTCCCTGAGATTAGTCAAAAGGAAAATGTAGGGGTCGCTGCTCAGATTAGAATAAAAAGTTACATAACTATATAAATGATGGTCAGAGAGAGGACGTGTGTGAGATGTAGGTGGTATCACACTTTTTAGGGAGTGTCTGTCCATCCTCACTCTTTGGTTTGGCTTTTGGACTGGCTTTTGTATTGAGAGTAGGGATGCACCGATCCGACTTTTTTAATTCCGATACTGATACCGATACGTAAACTTTACATATCGGTCGATACCTGATATTGATATGATGCCATTTGTTGAATTAATAAACCATGTGGGAGAGACTGAAGGCGTCAGTATTGACTTAAACATTACTTTCCTGAAACAAAATATAACAAATGAACACACAAATGTACTAACATGCTGTTTAATCATCATTAACTGAATAAACATAGTGCAGGAACATGGCACGGCATTTAAATTCAAAATAAAAAGTGAGATCAGACACCTTACACTATATTTAGATGTTATTAATCAGTAATATTATATGTTGTATTGGCAGTGCCACCAACGTTTGTTTTGCAGATGTTGCGTGTTGCCTTAGAACTTGTTGTTGTAATGTATGGTGTAGCACGTGTCACAAAATTAAAGCTAATGGATCATTCTCGTGGATCATCTTAATTTTCCGATACCCAAACCAGGGACCGATATCCGATCCTAATATCAGATCAGTGCATCTATTTGTTTCTTTAATGCCGCAGCAGCACCAATGGCTATTCAATGGCTATAAGTCATAAACATTCATACTGGGACAATTTAGAGCCTTTGGAATGTCAGAGGAAACCAGAGCAACTGGACCCACATGGACACGGGGAGAACATGCAAACTCTACACAGTCAGAATTCTAGATCGGGATCGACTCAGGGATCTCTGGATCTGTGCTGCCCAGGCAGACTTGTTGATGGAAGTTTTTACGCTGTGTGATCTCCTGTAACAGGCATTCATTCATTCATCGCTTCCATAGCTACCTCATCCAATTCAGGTTTGCTGGAATCCAGGGCCTAAAGGGCAGCACCGGGCACAAGGCACAAACCAGCCCTGGATACGCTCACTCTCACACTGGGACACTTTAGAGACACCAATGCATCTAACACGGCTTCAGAATGTGGGAGGAAACTCGGGCAGAGATGGGGAGAACATGCAAACTCCACAAAGATTAAGTCCAAGTCGAGATTTGAACCAAACATCTCTGGAGCTGTGAGGTGACGGTGCTGACCACAGCACCACCATGCCTTCCTCCAATAATAATAATAATAATAATAATAGTTTTAATAATAATAATAAAAATAATATTAATAACAATGATAATAATGATGATGATAATAATAATACAACCATCAACAATAATAATAATAATAATCACAGCAATAATATTAGTAGTAATAATACTAACAACAACAATAATAATAATAATAATAATAATAATAATAATAATAATAATAATAGTAATGATATTAACAGTAATAATAATAAAAACAATAATAATAATAATAATAATAATAATAACAAAAACAAAAATATGAATAATAGTAGTAGTAGTAGTAATAATAATAACAATGATAATCATAATAATAATAATAATAATAATAATAATAATTTTAATAATAATAACAAAAATAATATCTATAATAGTAGTAATAATAATAATAATAATAATAATAAAATGAATAATATTAACAGTGATGATAATTTAAAAAATCAATAATAATAATAATAATAATAATAATAATAATACCCACAATAATAATGTTAGTAGTAATAATACTAACAATAATAACAACAACAAAAATAATGATAAAAACATCAATAATAATATCAATAATTATAATAGTAATAATAATGATAATACCAGTAATGATAATAAAAACATCAATAATAATGACGATGATGATAATAATAATAATAATAATAATAATAATAATAGTAGTAATAAT
>JAJAGP010001043.1:36107-51295 GCA_025084515.1 Ancistrus triradiatus
ACCGAGTGTACATTGGGTCTGTCTCATTACCTAGTGAGTGCCCTTGCTGCCTATTTCCTGTGTAGGACGCTCTCTTTATAAAGTTTCCTAACCGACAGTGGAACCCTAGGACTGGTTAATGAGACAATACTGAGTTACTGATGACATCACCAATTGTTTACCCCGTCTGCACGGACACTAGCAAAGCTTTACAGGTCTGTATTCTAGTATTTGACATTTTTAATCTGTCCCTAAGGCTCCCTTTTGGAGGAACAGCCTAAAATACGAGGAACATATCAAATGTAGACAGAAGCTAATAGGAGGACTAACATGAGGGAGAATGTAAGAGTTTCTGTATGAGATCTGTGGTTCAACACTTTTAGCTGGAACTGGACATAATTCACTGATTAAAACCAGCAAGAGTCAAAGTGTTAATATGTGAAATGTATAAAAGTACATTACATATATATTTAACACCTGAGACACAGAACAACAGGTGCAGTGGAAATCAGTCTTAAGTCTTCCACATGATCCTATAATTAAATTGTGTGTGTATATTGGGCACCTTTGATCATTTTCATGATTTTTCTTGATCAGTCATTGGTTGTTCGGATCAGCAATTATGTCATATGTCCAGACAAGCACGGTGGTATTTGTGAAGTGAAATGAAGTTTCTAGGATTTACAGAAAGTGTGCTATAATTATTCAAACAAAATTAGGCAGGTGCCAACAGAAAAATTACATCAATATTTAGTAGATCCTCCCTTTGCAGAAATAACAGCCTCTAAACACTTCCTATAGCTTCCAATGAGAGTCTGGATTCTGATTGAAGGTATGTTGGACCATTCTTTACAAAACATCTCCAGTTCAGTCAGCTTTGATGGTTTCCGCTTCAAATCACACCACAGATTTTCAGTAATATTCAGGTCTGGGACTGAGATGGCCTTTCCAGAATGTTATGCTTGTTATTCTGCATGAATGCCTTAGTAGATTTGAAGGAGTGTTTAGGGTCGTTGCCTGGTTGAAGTATCCAGTCCCTTCAACTGCAACTTCAACTTTGGCACTGATTCTTGAACCTAGTTCTTGTTATTGACTGATATTGACTGGAATCCTTGTGATCTTCAACTTTAACAAGATTCCTAGTACCTGCACTGGCCACCCAGTCCCACAGCATGATGGAACCGCCACCAAATGTCACTGTGGGTAGCAAGTGTTTGTCTTGGAATGCTGTGTTCTTTTTTTTTAGTTTATAAATCATTGGTTGTTCAGATCAGCAACTTGAGTTAAATATATCATATAGCAGATGAACACAGTGATATTTGAGAAGTGAAATGAAGTTTATAGGATTTACAGAAAGTGTGCAGTAATTATTCAAACAAAATTAGGCAGGTGCATAAATTTGGGCACCCCAACAGAAAAATGACATCAATATTTAGTAGATCCTCCTTTTTAGAAATAACAGCCGCAAACGCTTCCTACAGCTTCCAGTCTGGATTCTGGTTGAAGGTGCTTTGGACCATTCTTCTTTAGAAACATCTCCAGTTCAGTCAGGTTTGATGGTTTCCGAGCATGGACAGCTCACATTTGTCTAGGGACTGAGATGGCCATTCCAGAATGTTGTACTGGTTCCTCTGCATGAATGCCTTAGTAGATTTTGAGCAGGGTTTTGGGTCGTTGGCCTCGGTGCAACTTTGTCACTGATTCTTGAACATTGTTCTCAAGAATCTGGAGATATTAACTGGAATATGCGATCCTCAACTTTAACAAGATTCCTAGTACCTGCACTGGCCACACAGTCCCGCAGCCTGATGGAACCGCTACCAAATTTTACTGTGGGTAGCAAATGTTTGTCTTGGGATGTGTGCCGCTCCTTGTTATGTCCAAATAACTCAATTTTAGTTTCATCAGTACACAGCACTTTATTCCAAAATGAAGCTGGATTGTCCAAATGTGCTGTAGCACACCTCAAGTGACTGTGGCGTGTCTGCAGAAAAGGCTTCTTCTGCATTACTCTCCCATACAGCCTCTCCTTGTGCAAAGTGTGCTGTATAGTTGAACGATGATTAGTGACACCATCTGCAGCAAGATGAGGTTGTAGGTCTTTGAAGGTGGTCTGTGGCTTGACTATGACTGTTCTCACCATCCTTCGCCTCTGCCTATCTGAGATTCTTCTTGGTCTGCCACTTCGGGAGTTCCTTAACTAGAACTGTGTCTGTGGTCTTCCATTGCGTCACTATGTTCCTCACAGTGGAAACTGACAGCTGAAATCTCTGAGAGAGCTTTTCCCTTTCCCTGAACCATGATGTTGAACAACCTTTGTTTTCAGGCCATTTGAGAGTTGTTTTGAGGCTCCCATGTTACCACTCTTCAGAGAAGATGCAAAGAGGAGAAAAACTTCCAATTGGCCACCTTAACACTTTCTCATAGTTGGATTCACTTGTGTATGTAGATCAAGGGTCAATGAGCTTACAAAACAAATTTTGTGTTCCAATAATTAGTGCTAAAGGTATTCAAATGACAAAGGTGCCCAAATTTATGCACCTACCTAATTTTGTTTGAATAATTACTGCACACTTTCTGTAAAACCTATAAACTTAATTTCACTTCTCAAATATCACGGTGTTCATCTGCTATATGATATATTTACCTGAAATTGCTGAGCTGGACAACCAATGATTTATAAAGAAAAATCATGAAAATTGGTCAGGGGTGCAAAAAAAACACAAAAAAAAAAAAGAAAAAAAAAAAAAAAAAAAAAAAAAACAATTTTCATACCACTGTGTATGTATGTATATATGTGTGTATATATACAGGCACAAACTGTTTCTATTTTATGTTTTCAGTAATAAAAAAAAATTATAAATAAAAAAATATATATTTAGGGTATTTAATTTATGCAGTGCTGAAAAAAGGTGGCAAAATGAAAATTGAAAAACTGCGAAAACCCATATTCGATACTCAACCTTTGGTCAAATGTTTCAACAATAATAATAATGATAATAATAATAATAATAATGCATTTAATTTATGGGTGCCTCAAGTCCTCAAGGACACCTTACAAAGAAGAAAAAGAATAATCTAATACAGTAACTGTACACTGAAATGAAGATAATTACACATAAACAAATCAGATCTGATAAGCTAGCTGAAATAAAAAAGTTTTAAGACGGGATTTAAAAGCGAGAAGAGAGTCAGTGGCACGAGTATCTGGTGGAGGAGCGTTCCAGAGATGACAGAGATAGCTGTAGTTATGAACTATTATTTTTGTAGTAGCTAAAAATGATGTATACACTTAATTTATTCATCTGTGCTTGAAGATATTCCAAAGGATAAAGAACGTACCAAAAGTGCCTCCTTCCCCACTGAATCCTGAATTGTTACACATTTCCATTTCAAATCTGCTTGCCATTTTGTAGATCTGTGATGCGCAGAGACCGAGCTTTCCCATTTCCCCTTGTTTTATGCGGTCGCCATCACTCACATTATTATGCACACATTATGGAGATTGGAGAGCCCAGCAAGAGACCCTCTCTTTCTCTCTTTCTGATAATTACAAACAGCAAGTCATTTCCAGAGGCTCGTACAATAATATGTCTGATCATTTCCTCCTTTCAGAAAGCAGCCCTAGCAGAGGGAGAGTGGCTGTTACATGTTAATTGAGCGGGCTATTAAACGTCCGGTAAACCAACGGCATATCGTTAAAACAATTTCTTTTAAAGTTCACAGTGGTGGTTAGATTGGTGTATTTTCATTTTCCTGACTATCACAGAGTCTAATGTAGGTTGTAATTGCTATCTGCGACGGAACGTCTTCAGGCTCCAAAGTCTCGTGAGTGAGCGGAGAAGAGGAAGGCAAGCAAAGGAAAGAAAGTGGTGATGAATCATTATCTTAAGAGGTAGAGTGCAGGTACAAATGTGTCAGGTTTAGGAACGGGAAAAGCCTAGGGAAACTGGTCTAAACCGGTCCAAACTGAAACCTGGTCTTGTTCTCAAAGACCTCTTTTCTCCCCCTACAGAGCATAATATCATTAAACGATTCAGAATCTGGAGGAATATCTGCATAAAGGATAAGGGTACAAGCCTAAACTGAAGAGGGGTGATCTCCGCTCCCTCAGACAGCACTGCATCAAGAACCGTCATTCATCAATAGATGGGACCACATGGAGAAGGGATTCCTTTATCAAACCTTTATCAAGCTCTACAATACAGAGTTACTTTCACAAATGCCACTTAAAACGTTACCTTGTGTTAAATGGGGATTGTGCTCAGACCCATCAGTATAGCAGATCTTTTTTGGTAGAAATGGACACTGTGCTCCGGACCAAAGACGGAAAAAAAGGAGCATCCAGACTTTTTAGTTTTGTGAGTTCCATTCAGCAGCATTCCGATTCTTCTGTGCTTAGATGCATAAACATATAAAGCTGCACATTAACACTCGGTACTGACATGTCTTTATACTTAAGTCACCAAATCTGAATACAAACCACTGATTGTAGGCTCACTAATCCTGCGTCTCAGGTCTGGTTCTCAGTCGAGTGAACTGTAGATTATAGCAGAGCGTGAAGGGAAGGCGGTCGAGCAGCGCTTCGTTCACAAGCAGCTGTGCAGAATCAGCGTCCAAAATCCTGTCGGATTCCCTCTGAGCATTGTGCAGAGAGACATTAGGCTTAGGAATAATGAGAAGCAGTCTTGTCCCGAGCCGTATAAAAGCACCAAAGAGCAGAAAGCTTTAAAAGGACGAACAGTAAATCCAGGAATGGCAGCAGTCTGGTCACTTTACAGCCTGTCACGTACAAAGGCCGCGCTGTGTTATGATAACCTTTCAAGTAAGAAAATGTGTACATAAAGCTAAAAGGACAGAAGCTAAAATTCAAAAATGTTATACAGGCCCTCTTCAGGGATTGTAAAATGTAGATCATGGTTTAATGGACGGGACAAATGTTGGCCAGATGTAGGAGGGCGTTACTGAGGATTTGAGCGGCTCTCTGGTTTGAGCGTTTCATTGCTGTGGTGATGAAGCTGTAATGTATGACTTTACACTCATTGTTTACTATCTAGTTACATTTAAAGCTCTAATTAAACATATTCAGAGCTGAGCCGCTGAATGTGGGGGATTGTGGTAGCCTAGCGGTTAAGCTACTGGCCTATGGGTCAGAGGGTACACCTCTGTCAAACTGCCACTGTTGGGTCATTGAGCAAGGTCCTTAACCCAAAATTGCTGGCAGTGTATGAATCAGTGGTAAGTCACTGCTAAATGCTATAAATGTCAAAGACAAGTTTATTTGTATAGCACATTTCAAAGACAACAAGTGTCAACCAAAGTCAACCAAACCTCTCTTTTTTCTTTAGACCTGTCAGGAGCCTGGCAGCAGCATTTTGAACCAACTGCAGGCGTGCTATGCTGGATTGAGTAAGACCGAAGTACAGAGAGTTACAATAATCCAGACGAGAAAGTTGAAATGACAGTTAAAGGCTTGCTCACGGCAACAACAAGTGGCAGGATTTGAGTTTCTCTTTCATCAGTAATGCACCGGGTCACCACTGCACTTAAAAATGTATTTTCTTTGCATTGTGCACTGTTACAGTAATATATACCTCCTATGTACAGTACTTTGCAAAAGTCTTAGGCCACCATTAGATTTCTTGTTTTAGCAATAGTATAAAGACCATATATAAGATGATATGTCACTCCGTAGTCCTGTTTTTCTCTGGTCTTCATTCCAGTCTTTGTGAGCTTTAACATATCTTAGCCTTTCTCCCTGTTCCCCTTCAGAAAAAGTGAGTTCTTGGCTGTTACCCTTCCAGAATCAGGATGATGGCCTAAGACTTTTGCACCATACCATGAATATATATACACATACAGTGGGGCAAAAAAGTATTTAGTCAGCCACTGATTGTGCAGGTTCTCCTACTAGGAAAGATGAGAGAGGGCTGTAATTTCCATCATAGCTACACTTCAACTATGAGAGACACAATGAGAAAAAAAAATCCATGGATATCACATTGTAGGGTTTTTTTAAAGAATTTAATTGTAAATTATGGTGGGAAATAAGTATTTGGTCACCCACAAACAAGCAAGATTTCAGGCTCTCACAGACCTGTAACTTCTTCTTTAAGAAGCTCTTCTGTCCTCCACTCGTTACCTGTATTAATGGCACCTGTTTGACCTCGTTATCTGTATAAAAGACACCTGTCCACAGCCTCAAACAGTCAGACTCCAAACTCAAACATGGACAAGACCAAAGAGCTGTCGAACCAGCACCAGGAAGAATCTTGGACAATCAGTGGCTGACTAAATACTTTTTTTGCCCCACTGTATATATACACTTTTGCAGCTTGTTTACAACCTGTATCCCTCTTTCCCTGAATAACCTCTACCTGTAATTTTTTTAATATATCCTAATCAGTTTACATTTTAACACAATACAGTCAATGCAGGTGAGACTTAAGGGCTTTGATCAAAGCTCTAACAGTAGCAGCTTAGCAGAGCTTGGGTCGTGAACTCACCTGTAGGGGGAGCTAAAGAGGAGCATGCACATGAGAGTTAGAAGAGAAATTCCCTTGTACAGTCTTATAGTAGAAGACGTATTAACATCTGTAGCAACATCTGTGGGCAAATGTGCCACAGGATACAGTACAGAACCTGTACGCCTCCATGTCCAACTGTTTCTCAACTTGTATCCAGGCTAGAGGCGGCCTAACAGGGTAACTAGAGCCTCCGTTCAATTGTACAGTTTTGCCAATGAACTTATTGTAATCACTTACATACATCATCATTACGTTCACACATTTAAAGTTTCATTCAGTCCCAACAGCTCCTTCTTATCGATGAGCGCATTTAGATTTCCAAGCATCTAGAACACGTCCTGATCTCGAGTTAAGCTTAGCAGTCAGAAGTTAAGGGTCCTGCCCAAGTGTACCCATGTGTCCAGAGCCTTACCCACTGACCCAGTTCTGTGTCAGGATTGCAGTGTACAATAAATATTTGGCCGCCATCGCCTTTTTCTCGGCTTTCTGTCAAGTTTGAGGCTCCGAGCGTTCAAACGCTCACAGAGTGCCAAGTGTTTGTGAAGTGGAAACTTGCTGAAATGTGTTTATTAGACTTTGAAGTGCAGCTCTTAGCCTACCGATCAGCTGTAGAGAACACAGGAGACGTGGTGACATTATTATGATGCGTGCAAAGAGACTGAAAGCCGATGCGTCTTTTTTGACAGTGGCTCTTTGCGTAGGCTGACATTTAGGCTAAATTAGATTCTTGCGTCTGCCTTGCATCATAAAAACAGTACAATATGAACACCCTCAGGAGCCCTCTGCAGTAAATGAAAACCCTCTGGAAGTTAGAAGCCAGTATTGTGGATGTGGGTTTGATTTTGGCTCGTATAGGGCTGGAGGAGAAAAGTTTCGGTTTGTGTCGGACCTCTGCCTTAATTCGGGAGAAAGTTTGTCTTTTGTGTCTCTGCTTTCACCCTGTTTAGGAGCTCGGGAGTTTATCGTGCACGTTTAAGTCAAGAACTTTGTAGGAAATGCCTGTAGATATGTCATGTCATGCTGGCCGATACGACCTCAAATCTCACAATTTACCTCGGGGTTTTTCTGTTTGTTTGTCTTTTTTACCCCTCAGGGTTCGCTGACAAGGTTTTTAACTATAAACTTGTTCAACTACTAAAGCTGGGACTTTTTTAAAACTACCCTGGTTAAAGGTTCTGAATGTCGATTCATTTCCGATTAATTGCTCAGCCCTAATTTGATTTGTTTTTTAGATATTTTTGCCCCGTCTCCCTTTATCCACTGGCTGTCCATCAAGGGAGCTCTTTGTGTACCTCATTGACTTTTTCCATTAGCAAGTCTGTTTTTTAATTGCGTCTGAGCCGTTCTTGTTGTCGTAGCCTCGCTTAGGTACCGGCTCATTTCTCTTGAGTGGTCACCTAAATGGCTCGGTAATATTCATTTAATTTGAGCTGTAAACCCATAAACGCGTGCTCTGCATCTTGCTCGTTTTATTTTTCTCCTGTCAGTGAAGGTGCTTTAGGGTTCTGTTCCTCCCCTTTCTCTTTCTCAGCCCGTACCAAAAGGGGGCTTTTGCATATTCCCTCCTCGTCCCGATGAGAGCTATTGTTCCCGGCCAAATTTAAACACTACAGTGTTCGGGATCCCTGCCGAGGCTCTGTGTACTTGGGCCGGCAAAGTGCTCGCAGCCATAACTATGTGAATTGCTTTTAATTGCTCGGTATAGCTGCATCATCTTAGTCGAGATTATGCCTGATTGATACTGGAAGGCAATTGTAAGCGTGGAGGATGGGATTAAGTGCCTATTGAAGTGACTTTAGCTTCTTTACACAACAAAGGCAGAACGGAGAATACTTTACCCCCTCCTTTTCACCCAGAGCCCGGTGCTCCCCTTCAACCTTCCCTTTTCTTCTCCCCCTCCCTGGATGGAGAAGGAACACAATCTAGTGATATTATCCCTCGAAGGGCAATGGGAAGGACCAGCCAGGCAAGAACTGCTCCTGACTAGAATTAGCTATATGTGATCCCAATTATTTGGCCCATTCATTAGTGCTAATTGTTTGAGCAGCCCGGCCTGCAGAACAAATAATTAAAACGTGCGCTCCATAGCCGCCCGCTACCGTGCAATGTGATAAAATGTCTCGGAAAGAGCCGGAGCAATAAAGTGGCATTTCATTAGGCAGAGGCGCCGTGAAATGGAAATCTTGGCTCCGGAGACCGAAGTTTTGCCTTGTTTAGATTAGCACGAGGTAATTAGCCGAGAGTGTTATGCAGATTTGTTTGTGTTGTCCAGACTTGGTAATCCTTCCCCGCTTCCGAGCCCTGACCCTAATATAGATTGATTCAGCCGAAGCTGTTATTTAGCCTTTGTGTATTAGCGTTAAAGGGGAACAATTGGCCGCGATGTTGTGGGTGATAAAAGGCGCTCAAGGCGTAGTCAGAGCCACACTTTTTCAAGTCCTGTGATGGAGTGGCTTAGAGGCAAACCAAACTTTGTTTTTTGTTCCCGTCTTAAACGTATCGGAATCAAGGACCTGAACACCACTTTCGACAGAAGCGGCACTTTCGACAGAGATTCAAAGCTGGCACTGGCTCTCCAGATTTTATTTTGATTCATTTTCTTCTTATCCAG
Source organism: Ancistrus triradiatus (assembly GCA_025084515.1). NCBI lineage: Eukaryota > Metazoa > Chordata > Actinopteri > Siluriformes > Loricariidae > Ancistrus > Ancistrus triradiatus. The sequence goes on from JAJAGP010001043.1 coordinate 45,225, forward strand.
GCTTGGTCCAGAGGCTGCTCCTGCCTGCATGGGGTCCGGACGCTCGCAGAGCTCATCATAGTCCGGGACGTCCCTGAAATACATTCCCGCGACGAGCCGTCTCTACGTCCGGGGCAACGACGAGCGCAAACTCCGGAAGCTGGGCCTCCCTCACGGTGACTGTGCCGTTCTGGACTGCGAGACGGCGTCGCCCTCAACATGAAGGTACGTTTGTAGCATTCCGCAGCGGGGTTTTTAAGGGTTTTCAAATACGCAGCTCTGAAAAGGCACCTGCTTTAGGCACCGGAGTCCTTAGAACTGTTTCTCCCTTCCTCCTGTGTTCTTTTTGCACTGCAGGGGAACTGGGGATGATTGTAGTTCTTAGAACACTGACTTTTTTTAGCTCCTACTTGAAGGTAAGCATCTTCTCGAGTGATGTAAGCATGCTGTGATTGGTCCTTCGTAGGGCACACGTATGACCCAAGCGTATAGCGCAACTGGCGCAGACACAAGTCCCTGTTCTTGAGGGTAACTGCCATTGTTTAAATATAATGGAAGATAACACAGACAAATCCCTTGGTCCCTGAGAGCCGAGCCTCTTTTGAGCAAGTGGCAAGGAAAATCTCCTTCAGATGAGAGGAAGAAACCCTGAAGGGAATCCTTCCTCCTCTGCTCGACGTCATAAATAATTACGCAAAAATACATTTTGGTAGGAGAAAGAAATCAGGACGGGTAGTGAGAGAATCGTATAAAGATTGGTTTAATCCATACAGAATGTTCTATATTTCTTGCATCATAAATATGAGATAAAACATCATCAGATTTTCCACAAGTCCAAAAAGTAGATAGGAGAGAACCCAGTTAAACAAATGAGAACCAAAATATTTATACTTGGTCATTTATTTATTGAGGAAAATGGCCCATATAGTCCATATATAGTACAGTACCCATTTCGGCTTCTGCCGTCCCGGTTTTCCTCCCCAGCACCTGACTCCAGCACGGGTAAAACCTGATCTATTAAACCAGGTGTGTTTTTTTAATCACGCTTAAACATGCACCATTATTTATTTTCATAAAAGCCATGAAGCGTCCCCTATCACATTCGCTCGTAAACAAGGTGCTCACTTCACACTGGGAGAGTCAGCAGGACGTCAGCAAGATGCAGCAGGTTTTAAGAGCACTCTCGACCCGCCCACACCGGCCCGCCAACTCAGGGCCCGTCTGGAGCAAGAGGGACAGGAATAACGAAAGATTAAGATCCGATCAGAAATGACCAGAGCCCGTTCCTCTCAGAAGCTTGTCAGCCTCAGAAAATAATTCTAGATTAATCCAGTCTCACTGAGGGGCCCCCCCCCCCCCCCCCTTTAGCTGTGTCTAATCCAGGCTTTGACTTTTTTGGCATGGTAAATCTGTCAAATGCTACTTTTCTCAAAAAAAATTTAATGAAAAAGTTTTCCCATAAGAAATATGTAAAGTTGAATGAATGGGTTCCAGACCCCCAGAAAATCCCCCCCTATATAAGGGATTAATGGAGCTGTATTGTACAGGAGCTCCTGATTTATGATGGGGGTATGTTCAACACATCCATCATAAGTTAGCTAGATCATGAACGGAGGAGTTTAATATAGTCTGTACTGTATCATAGAGGAGCCGATTACACATTAATACTTACATTAACCTACAGCTACCCAACATCATTACCACAATGCTTATTCTATAATAAAGTGTTGAGAAATTTGATGTCATTTAGTGAGCAATGGATTGAAAGTGAAAAGCAAAACACTTACTCTATTGGTGAACTCAGGGCGCTAGCAGCTAATGCTAACTGCAGCCTGAATGCCAATAGGATTCCGTTCCTGTTGTCCATTTTAGGACCCACGGAGATTTATTTGCACTAAGAATGCAGTACTGTAGATGTAAAAATAAAGAAACACACAATAAACACAAGAAACACCTATTGTGAATCTGAATCACTGTGTACCGAATCGTGAATCGAGTCGCACGGTTTGACTGTGGCACAACCCAGAATCACTGGGCTCAACCCAGATGTCCTGGACATTAGTGGCAGACCGATTAATTGGGTCGATTAGTGCCATTCTGATATCTGTGCTCACAAAGCCGATGTTCCAAAATAGTGGAGAAAATGCAGAGAAACTTTTTCCTGCCTTACAACTCGCAGCTCATAAACGAGGACTGCTGAGAGACTACAAACAAAGAGATGCTGAGAGAACATTCAGTGAGGGAGGACTCGTTTATGAGAAGATGAAAATGTTTCCAGCATTACAGCTTACTGCTCTTAGGTGGAACTGGGATTAAAAACAAAAAGATGCTTTTTATTTGTTTTTTATTTATAAAAAAGACAGAGAGAAAACAGACACAGTGCATTTATAGCTTAAATAAATGTTCATTTAAGTTCAGCAAGTTTTGTGTCTCATTTATTGTTAGTAGTTTTATCAGTTGTCAAAAACTAAGAAAAGTATGGTATCAGTATTTGATATCGGCCATCGGTCTCCCTGCTCTCTACATATCGGCATCGGCCATTAAAAAATCCTTATTGGTCGACCCCCACTGGAGAGGGAGCCACTCCATCACAAGGTCCAGCAGTTAGAAGGTTGGGCTTGTTGGAACCCAGTTTTATTCTCCCAGAGAAGCAAACGTGCCATGTATGGGGCACGAGGTCTATCCAGTCACACATCAAGTTTAAGCTTTTAGTCAAAATATAATTTATTATTAATGATTAACAATATTACTATTATTTTTATTTACATCGTCCTGAACCTGTGCATTTTAAATGTGAGTTAAACGGCTCTGTGGATGAAATAAAACACCGTGTCTGTACTCAGGCCAGTTCGAAGTCTGAAAAGGCTGGAAGCGGAGAGGCAGAGTGAAAATACAGGAGCTGCTTCATGAGGCGCAGAAGCGGCGTGATTGGTTCAGTGAGTTTTGGTCACTGGAGAAGTTTTGACTGGAGAAAAAGACACACGAGCTCGAATTCATTCACTGTCATTCGAAAAAGCCTCACGAAAGAAATCGTTGCTTGGGTGTGGCAAGGTAGGGCCGAGACCACGATGTCAATAATCCAGAGCAGTGGAAAAAGTCAAAGAACAGAGCCAAAGACGGAGAAGGAACCATAAGACTGGATAAAAAAATAAGAGGATAATGGTGAACTGTCATGACACAGCTGCATTAAATAATTACTGTGAATAAAATGTTTAAGATCAAAAAGTCACATCTTCCAGTCGTGGCTTGTTCTGACCGATTCCCTCTTTCACTGGGAGTAATTCCTACAAGCACAAGCTGTCTAAAGTCGTTTACTGCCAAAAAATCAAACTAAAAACGCATCAATATATAAAAGCAGGAAATAAAAAACAGTTCTTGCATGTCAGAGCTGAACGTGTATGAAAAAGGAGCCGGTGGAGCTTTTTATGATTTGAGTTAATAACTCATTTCTGCATTACACACTAGAGCGCTAGCAAATAAATAATGGATCCCAGCTTCCAGCGCCTGGTGCCAGAGTCTTTAAATCTAACATATGGCTCTTAAAATTGACTCCAACTTGTAGCGAGGCTCGTAAGCACTTGTAGCCATGACAGGTTTAAACGATCAAGAAACCGAGGAGGAACGGGATTACATGCAGGCTCTCCACATTTTGAGGGTGTGATATTCTCACTTCTGTCTGGATTACCCAGGGTCATTTGATCACGGATCACAAAAATGCTTTCTGGCTCTGAACCAGTGGCCTTCCATAATGCTGTTTTTCTTTTATTCAGATAAGGACTCCCTTAATATTGCCCTTCAAAGCAAAGTTATTTACACAGCACGGTTCATACAGAAGGAGCTTTACAAATGAGAGTATAAAACAGACAATCGATTTAAAGAGTTAAAAGTTAAATTGGTGTAAATAATAAAAGCTTAGAGTGCGTTAGGATATAGCAGTGCAGTAGTGTCATAAAAACAGAGCTTTAAAGAGGAAGCATTCGAACCAAGGTGGTGCAGTCTGGGTCTTTTCTGTTTGGAGTTTGCATGTTCTCCCCATGTCCACGTGGTTTTACTCCAGTATCGGCGTTTTCATTTGTCTCTGAGCAGCAAAAGGACGTCTTGATCACTTTAAGACGACGTTTTGTTCGTCCACATCTTTGCTTCGCTTTTCCATGTCTTGTTCGATGTGTAGCAGCCTTAAAGGTGCTTCATGGTTTAGTTCTTCCCTCCTGCATTTGCACCTATGCCAAAGACGGGCTGTTGCATATCCTCTGCTCGTCCCAAATAAAACCTGTAAACACTATGATGTTCAGGGTCCCTGGTTGATGTTAGTGCCTCCTAGATAGCAGTATATACTCATGCACAGGTATACTGATTTTAATCCTGTACGGGATTCATTTCTCATTACCACCACACCGTAGCACAGCTGAAACAACAGCTGTAACACTTCAATAGGCAGCAAATTATTTAATACTGTTCGCCGCTACAAGCTCTATGAAGCACTGCGTAGAACGGCATTCTGGGTACATAACATAGCATAACAGTCACTAACAGCTGAGAGAGGTGGTCCTGGTAGATTAAAGAACAGAAAACAGAGATGGAGGATAAAGGAAGTGAGACCGGAGATACAAAAGAAGAGAAAGGAAAGTTTTTTGGTTTTAAAAAAATGCAGCACAGACCAATAGGATACATCATCTAAAGTTTGTCGAGCTGCTGTTGGTAACACGTCTTGGTATAACAAGAGGGTTTGTGATTATGGTCATCGGATTCGATGCCATTAACCAGTAGTGCCAGTGAAACAGTGAAGCCAAAGGCTCAGACAGTGGTTGAAGAGACACTTCCTCAAGGCACTGTTTTGTTTTTGTTTACAGTATTTTTTCCCTATGTACATGACTGCTGCTCGGTGCTTATATTCATAAGTAGGTCAAAGCAGCACGGCGTTTCTACTAGGACGTCGCAGCGGTCAAATGACCGGCTGTTGGCGCTTCTAGTGTCATAACACTGTATTTAAGGTATGTCTTTCCAGGGGAAAAATACTTCAGCCAAAAAAGGCGTATCTAGAGTTAGTTCTGTTTATAATACATTGCAGTTTGCACAATAAAAACATTTAATGCAACAGTTTCAGCCATCAGGAGAAGTAAACCTTATAGTAGTCAAAGCCTTCATTATGTACATGATGAAAAGATTTTGTTTGTGTCATATTGTCATATGTCATATTGAATACCATACCATTCTATTTACTCCTGACAGCAGAATAAGCTACAAACCTATATAAAAGTATTGTGGAACCACCAGAATCTTAAAAACCGAAATCTTAAAAATTGGAAATAGGGACCCATTATCAGAATTTGTGTTATTTGTAGAAGTATTCTGATAATGGGTCCCTACACTCAATTTTACCTATGAGACAATTGCTACCTGGTTCTGGGGATTTTAAAACCCCACCCACTTTCAGTGATGTCACTGTAATATGTGGCACTTGCCCACCAATTCGGAGAGAGAGAAATGTTCCGGAGTGAAAACCTGAGCCACTTTAGTAAGGGACAAAGGGTCAGCATTTCCTCAACTACAAGTCCGAAAGGACAGACGAGCTACTGTGGTCAGAGAAAGGTTTAATGCTTATTATGGGAGAAAGGTGCCACAGTACACAGCGCAGCGCCCCCTGCTGAGTACAGGGCTGCCTAGTCACAGAGCGGTCTCACCATGCTAACTTCTGCCAACCTTCAAAACTGCCCACAATGGGCACAGAACTGGACGTTGGGAGCAGTGGAAGAGGCTGGTCCGGTCCGAAGTGTCCCGTTTCTTTTTCCGTCATGTTTAACTGGAGAAATTATGTCACTAGGGTGCATTGTGGGAAGAAGACGATTTGCTGGAGGGAGTATGATGATCTGGGTCATGTCCTGATGGCAAACCCTTCGTATGGGCATGATGTGGACATTAATGGGACCCATAAGACCGACTTAAACATCGTCATGAACCGGAGGGTTTTAATATTCGGTATTTATGCTGTACTATTACGTCATACCCTGTGCTATGGACTACAGGATGCATCTCCTGTCCATCTGGCATCAACATTCGTCCTGTGAGTTTGTTTTTTATGTTTATGTCGGGGG
>JAJAGP010001043.1:51395-244074 GCA_025084515.1 Ancistrus triradiatus
TTTCTGCAAGGAGGAACAGGAGGAGCACTGCCAGAGCCCTGCAAAATGACCTCCAGCAGGCCACAAATGTGCATGTGTCTGCACAAACGGTTAGGTTATCAATTACAAAGGGAGATTATCAATGGTCTTGTATGTCTTCCATTTTCTTACAGTTGCTCCCACAGTTGATTTATTCACACCAACCTGCTTGCCTATTGTAGATTCACTCTTCACAGCCTGGTGCAGGTCTACAATTTTCTTCCTGGTGTCCTTTGACAGCCCTTTTTTTTCTTGGCCATGGTTGAGTTTGGAGTCTGACTGTTTGAGGCTGTGGACAGGTGTCTTTTATACAGATAACGAGGTCAAACAGGTGCCATTAATACAGGTAACGAGTGGAGGACGGAGAGCTTCCTAAAGAAGCTACAAGTCTGTGAGAGCCAGAAATCCTGCTTGTTTGGAGGTGACCAAATACTTATTTTCCACCATGATTTACAAATTAATTCTTTAAAAATCCTACAATGTGATTTCCTGGATATTTTTTCTCATTTTGTCTCTCATAGTTGAAGTGTAGCTATGATGAAAATTACAGACCTCTCTCATCTTTCTAAGTAGGAGAACTTGCACAATCAGTGGCTGGCTAAATACTTTTTTGCCCCACTGTATATACAGACACAGATATATACAGAACAAAGATACACAGGTTGATATACCGAAGACGATTATAGATACATACATAAAACATACATTTGTAGGTATTTTGTATTGATGGGAACTGAGGAGGTTATTTGTAATACTGCACTATTTTTTATCATAATATTTAAATAATTATCAGTTACTTGTAAAAACAATAATGAACAAAGAGGATAAAACAACAAAGACAAATAAAGAAAAGACGAGTGGGTGTAGGTATAGAATAAGAAGAGTCAGGGAAATAAGGAGGGAAGGATAATAATAATAATAATAATAATAATATATGAAATAATAATAATGTGGACGCACGAATGGCTTGTGGTTGAAAAAGTTTCTCTGGTTCAAAAGCGCCTTCCATCATCATGAGCGCCCAGTTTGGAGTGAAGCTGAACTGTGATCATTCCCAAGAGGCCGGATCTTGAAATAAGTCACGTCATCATTAAATGCCTTACTAATCACGTAACATGACTAAATCAGCTGCATTTCTGTGGAGCTCCACCAGAGATGCCCTCGAACCCTGAATGCTTGTTGTCACAGAAAAACCCCGGACCTTGTTTTGTCGGCAGGAGCAGTGACCATGTAAACATTTGACAGCTGGTCCGTCAGATATGACCGTCTGCGGAAACGACCCAGAAATGTTTTTGTGCTCCGCATTCGCTTCATGTGGAACTGGAAATAAATGTTGGCCGTGTTAGTCATTCAGATGGAACGATGCTGCAAATGTCTGCCCGGTTCCACGTCAGCGCCGGCCCACGGAACGTCTCCCACCAGAAAAAGAGCGTGTCGGGTCAGCCAGGAATAAAAGACAAAAAGGAGGCACTAGATGTCTTTCAGTGACTGATTATATAAACACATCAGTGAGGCTCATGTTCCTGCACTCTGCAAGATCTTCAAACCACATCCAGTATTTGCAACATCAAACCTCCCTATAACGAGTGGTCCTATAGTCGGTGTCATTTCGGATCGACTCACAGATGTTTGTTTATCATGCTGGGTTTTAACTGTAACATCTACAAAAGGATCAGATGCCACTGTATGTATTTGTGTTTGAAATAAAATAAAAAGAATTGTTTCCCGGCACCTGTCCCAGACGTATCTGAATAATCCAGACGTGGAGTTCCTTTTTTTGACATATCACTCTGCAGGAGTCCACATTCTGAAGCCTTCAATACATGAAGGGCCCCGGCTATTTTAACTAGGGGTCAGCATCTCCAGACTTGAAAGTTCATCCTTTGTTTTGAGCGTTTTATGGACATGCTGTCATAACTCGGTGTCAGGCTTTAATGATGGGCTTGATGGAAGGAATCAAAGATCTCTGAAACCTGGGCTTCTCCGGGCCACTCTGTGGGATGCGAGGTGATTGGGGAGCTCGCTTTGAAGCAACTTGTTGGATGGAGATCCATTAATGTAAAACATTTCGGCTTTCAAAGCGCTTTATTCAAGCGCCGAGTAGCTCGGCCCCTCAGGAATTGAAACGTTCTCAAGAATGTTCTGTCTGTCAGTTTACTCGGGAAGGAGGCGAGTTAACTGGCCTTCCTCCCACTGATCGAAAATCAAACATTATTCTGTCTAAAGCATCCTCTCGCGGCAGGGGGGCGAGGGGGGGGCGGGTACTGTCACCGAGGCTCTTAAGTACAGTCCTGCAGAATTTGCATACTTAATACGAGCTAACGATGACGAGTGTTGACTCATGTCTCGTCTCTGCAAGAGGGACTGTGACGCAGAGAGCTGTGTTTTTCCATTATACAGTCTTGTGGTCCTCAGAGGTCCACGGCCATGCCCCTCTGACGTAGTCGTGTCTTTCTCCAGCAGCGCTGCAAAGAGACGTCTTCATTCTAAGTGGCGTGGCTGCGTTCTGTCAAAAGTACCCGCTTCACACTGTTTGGTTTGCTTCATTTTATCTCTGTTTTATGCATTTGTTTGGTTATTCAACACACATCTTACACACATTTTAAGTCTCCAAAAGACTGTGAGTTTATGGTACGTAAGAAGTTCATCAGTTTATCTGTTTGGGTTCTTAGGTCCAGTGCGTTGTAGTTTGGAAATAAAAATGATCAAATTACTTAGGCTAGGCTGCACTAAAACAGCATGGTAAACAGTTAAAAGGTATCTGCTCAAAATATTCAATGTACAGTACTGTGCAGAAGTCTTAGGCCACCGTTAGATTAGGTATACCAATGGTATAATTACCCTGTATAATTATTTTATAGGTATAGTCTCTTTATTAGACTATAACCAGAAAATACAGGGAATATGTATGCAGAATTAGAAAGCTTACACTTGAGCAATAGTAGCATCTGGCAGCTTCATGATGCCACGTTGAAGTCCGAAGAGGCTTGATGGTCTTTTTCGAAGGATAGCAGCCCAGACACCAGTTTTTCAGAAGGGGAACAGGGTGAAAAGGCTAAGATGTGCTCATGCTCACGAAGATTGGAATGAAGATTAGTGAAAAAGAGGATTATGGAGTGACCAATCCCAGTTTAAAATGCTTGGGTCCAATCGCAGACGATATCTTATATGGTCATTATGATGGCCTTAGACTTTTGCACAGTACTCTACATTAAACTATAGGGTATTCTGCCGAGTTATGATCCTCTAATCCTCTATACCTCTTCATACTCGAATGATAATCTCTTTCAGACCTCTGTTTACCAAACCTATTTGATTTCCAGTGTTGGGAAGAATCACCTTAACCTTTTCACCCTTCCAAAAAGAACACCTGATCAGGCTTCTTCGGACTGTAGAAGGGTCGGCATTATGATGAAGCTGCCAGATGCTGCTACTGCTCAAGTGTAAGGGGAGGAAACACTAAATACTTACCACTGTAGCCTACAGAAGCTGTTTTTAATTCTATACAAATGTCCTGCATTTTCTAGTTGTATTCTAGTAAGGAGACTGAGAAATGATTATGTATGCCGTTATAGCAATGCTGAAACAGCGAATCTAAGGGCGACCTAAGACTTTTGCACAGTACTGTACCAGAAAAGCTTTAACATGAAAAACTGAAATCGTTTTGTTTACGCTCGGGATTAAATGGGTGGCGAGCTTACGAGTTCGTGTTTCGTGTGCATGTGGTGTCATGATGCCCCGGTCTGAAGAGCTTCTCATTGAGTCGTATTAACCCCTAGCGCTTTTCTCTAAACCTCCTTTCCCTCCATCTGAGGGAAGCAGGCTAATCACCAGCAGACCTCTCCGGCCTGAAAAGCCTCCTCTGATCTAACCTGACAGCTCTTAAGCTACCGTTTCCTCAAACGACAGATCTCGGAGTTCACTTCCCTGTTCTCTGCTCTGCCATGCCCACATCTGGTTTGAATCTCCCGAGGAGAGCTGCTGTGTCACTCTCAGACTCTTTAGCTTTGATTCTTCGTCCCCGTCTTTCTCGCCCTGCCCCTGTGCACGTCTGACCTCTTTCGGAGATGTGCGACCGTGCCCGGAGTTGTGTTTTATGGTCCTGAGGGCTTTTGAGTTGAGCAAGATCCTCGCAAACAGGCCCCAGACGCCACTTCCTCTAAATTCATAACACGCCGCGTACCGAAGTGTCTTAATCTGCCTGGGAACAATGTCATTTCTTTTTTGACATTATGAAATAAAGAGTTAAAAATTCAGTTCCAGGACGTGCACCCCTTTTTTATCTTCGCCATTGTTAATGTTTGGCAATCTCCGAGCGCTTTTGTGTTACATCATTGTTCTGGCAAAACGGACATGCCTATTACGGACAAATCTGGCCCCCTTATGGTCAAATAAAATAAATTGCCGCGAGATCTTTTTTCCCTAAGAATAGGAGAATTGCGCCTTTCACAATCCGCTCTTCAATTTCAGCCCATTATGTTCGTATTATGTCACTGAATGGTGCATTTACCGCCGGCCTATTCATTCATGTTGTATGCATGTTGTACTCTCCGTGCAGGCGGCAGCGCGCGAAACAATCCCCAAGATGCTGGCTGAGCTGAATCTGGGACGGACAGAGAAGTGTGTGCGGGTCAACTCGGTGTCCAGCGGCCTGGCCGAGCCTGATCTGGAGGTTATCTTACAGGCCGAGGTTCTTCCCACAGCGCTCATGCTGCCAAAGGTGGAGGACACGGGGGAGGTACAATGGGTGAGTGCAAAACAGTATTCAGTCCAGACTCCCACCTCAGGGCCTCTGCTGTTACTAATGCAGGAGCAGCAATGGCTTATCAGTCAGAGGAAACACAAAGCATCCTAGGTTACAAACCTCATGCCTCCAATTGTATTTCTGTAGCACTTTTTGGAACAGGACATCTAGGCCCAAACTGAGCAAGCCTGGGGTGACAGTGGCAAGGAAGACCTCCCTAAATATGATAAGGGACAAATCTCAAGAGGGGTAAGACTCTAGACAGCCTAGATGATATATGTAAGAATTAAACTAAGCTAACTAATAAAGTTTATAGAAATAGGTTAAATAAACAGAAGCTAAATATGTGAAAAATATATGTATAATAAATAAGATGCATGGGTTAATATATTAAAGATAATACAATATTATAAAGAGTATAATAAAAAAAAGAAACCTTACTGTGTATGGCTCCTAAGCATTAGTATAGTATATATACAAATTTGGTGATTAGAAGTTTTGTTTTTATTTTATTCGATTTAATTTCAATTCATGTAATTGTATTTACTAATAATTCCCATATTTGATTGCTCCTAGTTTATTCATCCTGTTTTTGTTTTTCTTACTCAAGCATATATGTATCTTATACAGTTCTGTGCAAAAAGTCTAGGCATTCTTATATTTTTCATTTTATTCTGATTATTCTTTATTAGCTTAGTGCTCTCGCACTTTGTAGTTCTGTAATGACAGTCTGTAGTCCATCGGATTTCTGTAAATCCTTAGTTCGTCCCCATTACTCTTTCACTAATGGATCGTTTCTCTGTGTGGTACGAGTGGATCAGACACAGCAGTTGCTGATGGAGTTGTAAAACACTGTCGATCAATTTACACTTTATTGAGACATATCCTGTTATTGCGCACCGTGTAGTGTAAAGTCAGAGGACAGGAGCTCATTGTTGTGAGTTTGTGTAGTCTGTTGAGTAGGGCTCTTACCGGACAGCAGTGACACCGGGGGGATTAAAAACTGACTGTGGGGGTCCTGACCCATTAGAGAACCAGAGTAAGGGGACAAACAAAGTATGTAGAGAAACAAAGGGTCTACAGTTCTGTGGTGTAGAAACTACAAAGTTGCAGTGTTGCCTAACAAACTTAAATTTTGTGTGTGTGTGTGTTGTGTGTTGTGTGTGTGTGTAGGTTAAAGGATTCCGTGCTTCTGAAAAGTGTCTCTGAAAATGTAGTAAGAATGACCAGATAGTATGGTAGTTGTTGATATTTAAATCTAACAGGTCAATTATGGGGTTCAAGGGTTCCAGAGTGTAGTTTTTTTTTTTATTCCCCTTTGTCAGTACCTACTTTGAATCAGAAAAGAGGATCTCCCTCAATGGTTCCCAGATTAGATAAAGGTGAAGATCTGATTGATATTGGAGAATTGCGTAATTAAGAATATAGTATATGTTGTGTGCATAGATTCTATTGTAATTCTGTCCATACGGCGGTAACCTTGGTCCCACTCGGAACTCGTAAATTCGGTTCTCATTTCACAAGAAAGTGTCTTCGGTTCTCACCCATTTGCTTGGTACTTAAACTGTATAATTCGCAGCTGCGTGACTTGTTTCAAAACTGAAACCCGATCACCAATTCAAGATCAGTGACCGAGTAACAATAAAGGGGGGCTCTTCACTCTTATCGGTTTTCCTTTATTTTTACCTCTACAGTCAATGTATTTCATAGTGCAAATAAAATCTCCATGGGTCCTAAGAAGGTTAGTTTACAAGAACCAACCGAAAAGCAAAACAGGAAAACTGATCCTCCAGAAACACAGGCTGCAGTTAGCGTAAATCTACGTTAGAGCTCAGAGTTCACAATAGAGTGAGTGGTTTTTTTTTCCTTTTCACTTTCAATCAGGACTCACTAACTGACTGAGATTTTTTAAACACTCATTATAACAGAAGTTTGTGTTAATGATTTGTCCAACTGTAGGTTGCTGTAATGTTAAGGGTAATTGGCTCCTCTATGACTAAGTAAGACTATATTACGTATTTTTCGGACCAAAGGCGCACGTTAAACTCCTTTAACTTTCTAAAAATCGGGGGACAGTGCGTCTTTAAATGCAGTGGCGTCTAATGTATGATTTAATTATGGTGAGCCTTCGACTAGAACCGATTGTAGATGGTACACGGTGCTCATAAAATCTGTCAAAATGGTTTTAGCACGGCCTTGGTGAGGGTTACGAAGCCTCACGGCCACCGTATCCGAACCATCACTGAGTAATACGGTAAGTGCTTCAGCATTAGGGTACGGGGCATTCATTCATTTCATTTTGAAGCGATTTCAAACTCAACGCTATCAGTCACGCAGTACAACATGGTCATAGAGCAGCTGTGAGAGAATTCAGCATTAACGAATCAATGATACGGAAGTGGAGGAAGCAAGAAGACGCCCTGCGCCAGGTAAAGACCAAACTGAGCTTCCGACGGAACTTAAGAGTTTTGTTTCATTTAATGCGCTTTATAGCCCGGAAAATACGGTAAACTCATCGGTTCATGATCCATGTAGCTTATGATGGATTTGTTGAACATATCCCCATCATAAATCAGAGCTCCTGTACAATACAGCTCCATTAGTGCTGATAATGCCTCACACAGGGGGGGATTTTCTGAGGGTCTGGAACCCATTCATTCAATTTACATTATTTCTTATGGGAAACATTTGGTACTTGTCGTTTTTGGTTCTTGACGAGCCTTCTGGATCGAGAGCCAAAACAGACACTGACCGGATAACGAATAACATCGATTATCTCGTTACATCCGTGTATGTTCAGCTCTGGGATTGATTAGTTGGTAAGTGTATAGTCAGTCCCTGTAGTGGATGTGTTGGATGATGAGGATACCCCAGTCCATTGTGAAAAATGCCTTCAACTGGTGCTCAGTCTCACCATCTGACCATACGTACATGATGTATGCTCTGTGTAGAGATATAATTAATGTACAGCTTATCTATCTATTTATTACGTAGTATAATTGTGACCACATTTTTAGATTTTGCAGCATTGACTTTTAGCTGCAATGACGATTGTGAACGACTATGCCCACCATAATGTGACAAATCCAGCCCTAAATATACCCGTGACATTTTCCTCACCGTCTTTAAAGAACGCGTTCTGCTCTCCGTGCTTAAACGAAGGAACAAGGAAAAAATCTCGGGTCTCTTCAAAGCAGTAATAACAAGGTTTTACATCAGATCTGTGTGACCGGCCTGTTGTTCTTGACCTGAAGCCAAGAGAGCACTGACTTCAGAAATGGCATTTAGATGTGAAACATAAGCTGATATCTGAACCCTAAAGGAAAGCGTGTGCAGTGTGCGTGGGTGGGTTTATATTTTAAATACTAACTGTTTTCAGTGTCAGTTAGGGGTTTAAGATCCAGTAACAAACCAACTGACAAGTCATGAGAGTTTTGGAGATAATGGGTTGGTTTTTTGTTTGCTATGGACGCTACAAACTGCATATCCCAGGCTGCTTTGCACTGTGTTGTTTACAAAATGTTCCCAACGTAGAAGCTTTATGTAAAGAAAATAGTGTCATTTCTGTCATACAGAGTGTTTTATTAGTAATTTACCGAAGCTGTGTGGAATCAGCTCGAGCCGCTCACTTCGGTAAGGTGGCTACGTTTTCATTTAAATAAAGAACAGCAGTCAAAAATGCCAACTTATGCAAGATTCCATTCCAGTCTGCACCATAGAACAAAAGACCTGGAAAGATGAGTTTTTGTTGCTAGTAGTGAATAAACAAACTGCAAGTAAGCGCTCTTTAGCTTCCGAAGTCTTAAAAATGATTTTAAAAAATCTGGCTTTTATCTCATAGCATCGTAAACAGCTGGACAAATTAAAAAAGTTTTAGCGTGTATTTTTACTGTCATAAATATATATAATTTATGTCATCTTTAAAATGTATCTTCCTGAGTAATGATTTACTTTGCATTAACGTACATAATTAGGAGCTACGTTACAGTCTGCGTTACGCACGGACAGTATATAAATACTTTTTGTAAGCATTTTATATCAGAGGAGCATAAAAAGCGTATGTGGCTATGGTGATGTTTCGGTCAACCTCCATTTCGAATAACAACCCGTCTCACAGAACGTAAGGCTTAGCCGTACTCAGATAGCGGGATTTCTTGTTTATACTTTTTCTTGTGGAAAAACATTTTCTCTTGCTCAAGCATATTAGAATCAGAATGCTTTATAGGACCCGTATGTCTTAATAATGAGCTTCATTAAGGGATGCTGAGATATCGGCAGCCGAGATATGGGTTGTTTTCAGTTATTGTCACGTCCGATATTCGAATTTTAGCCGATATTACAACGATATTTATTATAGGCTACATTTATATCAAAATCTTGATCTTATACATGTCCATTGTTTTGTCAACCAATTCAAGGCTAAAAATTTCTTACTTTTAAATGAAGTTCAAAATAAAATGGGAACCAACATTTTTCCTTGAGTGAACTGACAACTTATGTTAACAGTTCATTCAAGTCTTGATTATGTTTATTGCTGGGGGGGGCGTAAATTGAATTACTGATCAGTTTTTAACAGCAGCATCATATATGGAATATAATGGGAAGTTCTTGTTTACAGGGGGCAAAAAAGTATTTAGTCACCACTGTCTTGTGCAAGTTCTCCTATTTAAAAAATAAAAGAAAATAAAAATTTCTTCCCTGGTGTCTTCAAAGTCTTTGGTCTTGCCCATGGGTGAGTTTGGAGTCTGACTGTTTGAGCGTGGACAGGTGTCTTTTATACAGAACGACGGTCAAACAGTGCCATTAATACAGGTAACGAGCTTCTTAAGAGAAGTTACAGGTCTGTGAGAGCCAGAAATCTTGCTTGTTTGTGGCTGACAAATACTTATTTCCACCATAAATCTACGTTTAAATTCTTTAAAAATCCTTCCAATGTGATTCCTGGATCTTTTCCCTCATGTGTCTCTCATATTGAAGTTAGTATGATGAAAATTACAGACCTCTCTATCTTTCTAAGTAGGGGAACTTAAACAATCAAGTGGCTGACTAATACTTTTTTGCCCCACTGTATACACGAAAGAAAAGTTAAATTATAGTTTTGTAATATCGGTATCAGCCACAAAAAATGGTCAGGCGGCTATCTGTGTCGGCCACGAATCAAAATCGGTGCGTCCCTAATTACTTTAGAATAAACATTTACTAAAATGAACATCTAGGTTGCTCAGGGGAGGGGGAAGAAGCAGATTAGGGTTTAAAACGTGTAAGTTGTAGCAGGAAATCAAAAAACACAGCATGCCAGACAAGTGGGTATTATAAAATAGCTAAACATTAATTTTCTCGTTTAAATCAGCATTTAAAAAAGACTGACGTCGCGGGACTTCAAGGCCTACCAGTACACCTCCTAAAGCCCTCAAAGAGACTGCAGGCCAAGTCAGTTCACAGAGACAGTGACCTCATTAAAGGCCCTGTTTCCTGATCAGCTCCACTGTGCCGACGGGGGCAGGACTTTCCCTCTCAGTCTGTCTGCCTGTCCAGAGAGGCGCGTCCTGTGCTCCAGGAACCCCAGCGGTTCATCATCATAACATAACCGCCCCCTAAAAAAAAAAAAAAAAGCCTGGCCCCCGATCCGCCTCGCCCAAATCCGCAGCCTTCAGATGCTCTGCCTGCTTCCCGAAGCGACCTGAAAGGAGTCACAATGCTATTACTAGGTGGAGAAGGGAATGCGACGAGCGAGAGAAGTGAGAGAGGTGGGAGGGAGCTCACAGCCAGTTGGACAGAAGCAGGAAGTACTTTTAATTAGTGCATTAGTGCTCATATATTTCCTGGGCCGTTCTCTGTTTTGCCTTTTAATGCTGACAGGTGCTCGTGTTTTTTCTTGCCTTCCCAATCATTCCTCCGGACTTTCACTTATTGTCTTCCAGGTTCAGTCGGGCAACCATGGTCCACTCCTGGGAACACCTAGGTCAGGAGATCAGATGGAGAATCGGTTTATCCGAGAGTTATTGGTGCCCTTGATAAAATGAGGGAAAATGAGTACGGGAGAAATCTATGTGTGGTTAATTATCTTAATCTCACACTTAGGGAAAATGAGACCTTCAAGCCACCTGCCAGCAAATTATTTTAGAAAAATAAAAACAATCCCCTGGCATTTTGATGTCGTTTCAGTCCTGGAATCTTCTTCTGAATCAGTCCTAACGAGACTGAAAAAACAACCCTATGCATCACAACCTCTCCACCATACTCGCTAGAGCGATTTTGGCCTTTTCTCTGGAACCGTCCTTCTTTCTACACCTGGAGGGCAATACTGTGCAAAAGTCTTAGGCCACCATTAGTTTTGTGGTCTTAGCTATTGTATAATGACCATATTATGTCTCGGTCCATTCCTGCTCAAACTTGTTCAGACTGTAGAAGGGTCAACTCGGCATCCTGAAGCTCCCAGGTGCTGCTCTTGCTCAGGTGTAAGGGGAGGCCACACTAAATACTAAATACTTAATACCACTGTAGCCTATAGAAGCTGTTTTTTCACACTTCTCTGTATGTTCTGATTGTATTCTCATAAAGAGACTGAGAGATAATTATATATGGTCATTACACCATTGCTAAACAACAAATCAGTGAGAATCAGCTTAACGAAGCCATAGCTAATAGAAAGTGTTAAGATCTTCTAGAGAGAAAGTCCATTGAGACGAGACTATTAATGCTATCAGTAAATAGTAAAGCATGTTTTTGGTTAGGAGTGTTTCAAGAGCAAAATAAGGTGAAAAACATGAACGCAGCTTTGGCTAAGCTCACTCTTAACACCAGCATTTGTAAACTCCAAACAAAATGCATGTCTTGTGAGATAAAAGACGATAACTACTGCTGATGGTGGCACTGTCGCCGTGGTGTCTGCTCTAATGGTGGCCTAAGACTTTTGCTCAGTACTGTAAATGTTACCAAAACACTTTTCCGTCATCTTTTGCCATTCTGTCACCCATTGCCAGTCTGTCATCTTAAAGGTGCGGATAATAAGAAAAGTCTTACTTCTCCATGCTCCATCTCCATTATTTTATTCAATATTATTTGTTAGTATTTATTAGTTTCTGTTTTTGAACTATTACTACAGACTTATTTGAGTAGATATTTTAGTTTCATTCTCACATTTATCATCTAAGCCGCCTCCCTTTTTTAGTCTTGATCCTCCCAAGGTTTCTTCCGTAGAACGTTTAGGGAGTTTTTCCTTGCCACTGTCGCCCTAGGCTTGCTCAGTTTGGGACTGACCTTAGAATAATGGTGTTGTGTGTTTTTGGAGGGAGTAACATTAATATATAGGACAGTTTAGGATTCGGAAGAGGGTGATCCGGGTTCCTGAAATGGAAACAACCCTTTGAATTTGGCTTATTCATGTGCAAACACATACTCAATAACCATACATAAATAAAACACTCGTGTGTGTGTGTGTGTGTGTGTGTGTGTGTGTGTGTGTGTGTGTGTGTGTGTGAGAGAGCGTGTGCATGTGCTGCTCATGCATGTTCCACACTCGTTTCTCCGGCTCTGGCTCATGGTCTCAGCAGGATGTTGGAAATTGCGATGGTGAAGACGTCATGTAGCCCTGACCTGACATGGTCCTGCTGCTTTGAAAGTGATGAGAGACGGTGAGATGAACATGAAAGGAATGCTTCTGTCTCTCAGTGTCTCCTCCTCTTCCTCTTTGTACCTTTAACCAAATGCAGCCACAGCCCCCTATCTGAAGAGAGGGTCAGATATAAGAAGCCAGTCTGTTAGTTCCATCCAAAACACAACCTACTTTCACCAACTAACACTCCTTCTAACACATTTATCAGACTATCTTTCAGTCTACAATGCAAACCGATCCATGCTCAAGGGCCCAGTGGTGGGAATTTAGCAATGCTGGGGCTGAACCTCTGAGTTTCACCATTCTATAAAGAACACCGAGTCTATTACCAGAACCGAGTCTAGCATGAGACTCCAGCAGCACTACTCTAAGAAAGGGAAGAACCAGAAGCTGTTTGTCCAATGCGAGTTATTCTGTCGTCCTATTCATTTAGCAGATACACAATCACGTCATGGACACCCGGGGACACATGGGCTTCAGTGGGTGTCTGTTCGCCCCGAGGCAGGAGATATTGCTGACAGACGTTTCATCATTTCATTTGCTACAAATATCGAATTTCACCAAGATTAATAATAAACTGTATCACTCCGAAGTCTTGTGACACCCGGCACCGGTAGGGTTGTTCATGTTTGGTCAAGATGATTGGTTGCCATCGTAAGTAAGTGTTGTGTGAATTCCCTCATTTGTGTCGCTCACTGCTGCCCTAGATGGTTCTACACAGAACTCTCAGTGAACGAGTGGACCATTCATCACGGATAAGCCAACAAGAGACCCCACACAATCTGAAATGATATTCCAACATACTGGACGTTGTTTCTGGTGCATTTTTCATGAGCCCGGTGTCTATAATGAGTTATTCCCAGTGCTGCCATTAAGCTACGCTCTCCGGTTAATGTTTACCTAATAACCATTTCTAAGATCTCTATCGCCTATTTCAGTCTGTGGACTTTGTTGGATTAGAAACTTGCTCGCTGTTCCTCAGTCCTTCAGTCCTCATGATGGCTCTCCTCCTTCTGTCCTTTTTGCTTTCATGCCCCAAATCCCTCCGCTGTTTATTTTTCCCTTTCTTCTCTGCACCTAGTTTAGGAGAGGAGCCACCACACTGATTCGTTGCTAAAAGACCGACTTACTTGTATCCCTTTGTGTGAAAATCCTTTGCTCTCTCTTTCTCTTTGCTTTGCTTGACTGACAAGGCTTATTGGACTAGTAACAGGCGTAACTCCCACCCCTTTGTCTGTGGACAATCCTCCCACAAATTCCGAGGCGCGTGCATTCTTTAGCCCCCACGCCACTGGGTGTGCACCGGCTCATGAAAGAGTCCAGCTCCAGACCCGACCTTCTTATGTCTCGCCCCTCTCTCTCTCTCTCTCTCGCCCTGCCCCCTTCAGTGAAATGAGCACTTTAGCAGGCCGGAAACATTTAATCTGGCACTCTTTTGAAGAAAATTAATTAAAACTTGTCCATTCACTGCCCCTTTTTCTCCACCATGGCTCTGATTCATCCATGATCACTTTTTCTCCAATCCCGGCTCCCCCTGCTCTCCAGCATCTGAATGATGTGCGAATGCAGCTCTTATTAAAGTCAGAGCAAAGAACTAGAAGCTCGATCTCACATAGAGACCTGCTGGAAAGGCCCTTTCTCCTCGGCTAAGCTACAGGGCAGGTCCCGGCCGACTGAGGGCCCTTGGTGCAATCTGACTCGGGGTCCACTCACAGCATAATACAGTCTTGATATGAACTTTTATGTGCTGTACAGTGATAAGTAGATGAAGCTACATGTTTATAATCTGGCGTGGTTTCACCAGGCTCCATCACTGGAAGATCTTACCCAGAAAGATTTCATTTAAAATCGACTAATACTTTGTGGAGATTCCTTGTACTGGTGCTCCCTGATTTAGGATGGGGATACATTCGGATAAACATCATCAGTTGAATTTAGTTTATCATAAAATGTTGAATATCTCATGTCATGTATTGAATAAAGTATTGAAAGGGAAAAACAAAATGGTTAGTCCATTGGCGCTGCTGCTCAGCTCAGTCAGCTGGTTACTGCCCACTGCCCATGCCCAGCATCTGTGGGAGAGTTTCCTAATGCCCAGGGAAAATCTGAATTAAAAATTCAGAATAGGGTTTCTCAAAGCTCTCAATTTACCAGTCGATCGTCCCTACCCTTACCTATGGTCATGAGCTTTGAGTAATGATGGAAAGGACGAGATTGCAGATACAAGATACTGGAGTTTTCTCTTTTTCCCCAAATCCTTCCACTGTTTATTTTTCCCTTTCTTCTCTGCACCTAGTTTAGGAGAGGAGCCACCACACTGATTCGTTGCTGAAAAACAAACACAAAATGGTGAGTGAATTGGTGCCTCCTTAGGAATGCCTCCTCGATGCCCACCGCTGGAGGAAGGCCTTGTTGTAAGCCCGTTGCTTGGCACTAGCTGGAGGAGTTGGTAGAAGTTGCGGGGGACGGAGATGATTTTACACAACGAACATGACACAAACTCTGTTGCAAAATACGCAAAGATAAGAGGATTACGACTGGTGGAAACAACAAACCACACCACAAAAGGAAGCACTGCAAAGGGTGCACTGAAAGCCAGACAGCACAGGGATGGCATGTGGGCGCAATCGTAAGAAACAGCTTCGAATCAAACGATAACAACGATGTTTGAAAGACCACTGATGTAACATTTTACCCTGCCAAGGATTTAACAATGAGTGTAAATAAGTGACTTCTATAAACAGCTGATCTTTGGTGAGCTCCCCCAGCCGGGCCTCTCAGTTTCCGTGGTCTGCTTCAACTGGTTACAGATCCTCATCACCTGGTCCTCATTACACCATTTGAACCTCACATCTACAGTTTGCCCTCGTCTTGGTTAGTTTCTGAGCACTACAGTTTGGGTTCATGAATGATCAGGATTTCTAACCTCGCCCAGTCGATGTCTCTGCCTTGCCTAGGGTCTCTGCCCATATGGATTACTTTATGGTACTGGAACTCTGGACCTTCTGATTCTGCCTGATGCTCGGTTACGTTAATGAACTCTGGGGTAACGCTTGTGCGATTTATTTCTTCTTGGCTAGCCTAGTCATGACACGGAGTCTCAATTTTGTTCAGCATTCCAGTCACTCTGACGTACAGAAATGCAGGGAAACATTCAAAATTAATAACGTCCGTTTTTTTTTTTTTTTGCAACTATTAGTGATTATGGTGTAGCTGCACATCAGAACCATGTTATATATTAGTAGTAGTAGTAGTAATAGTAGTAGTAGTATTCGTGGACACCTAGAGGGTGGTGAGATTGATATTTTTGAAACCATTTACATTTTCATTGAAGTGCACTTTATTAGAGTTTTTTTTTTTTTTAAAAAAGGTTCTAGCTTTTTTCCCATTTTCCATGAAAAAAATTCTTAATTTCGACTCAGTTTTGACTCGGACTTGACTGCTAGTCTTGGTCTTGACTCTGACATGGCTCTACACAAAAGTCTTAGGCCTCCATTAGATTTGTTCTTTTAGCAAAGCTATAATGACCAGACATAACTTATTGTTGACGATTGGACCCAAAAAGTTCGAACTTGGTTTCATTACTCCATGGTATTTGTGAGCTTTAGCATATTTTAGTCTTTTCACCCTGTTTTTCTTCTGAAAAAGTGGTTTCTTGCCTGCTACCCTTCCATAAAGACCATTCCAGATCAAACTTCTTCAGACTGTAGAAGTGCAGGGGGAGGGTCACACTAAATACTCACCATAGAAGCTGTTTTTCTGGGGGGTTTTAATACTGCAGGCACATTTCCTGTATTTTCTGGTTGTGTTGTAATAAATAGACCTAGAAATAATTATGTATGGTCATTGTAGCATTGCTAAAACAACAAATCTATTCTAATGGTGGCCTAAGACTTTTGCACAATATATAAAATGCATATGTTTTCTCATCTGACCGTACAACCTGCCGATCCGGCGTCCAGTTTGGACCGAAGCTCCAAAGCGTTTGAGCAAGAAGGAGCAGTTTTTCGGGAACACCACCTCGCTGGTAATACAGTCCTCCCTGAGAATATTATGCTAAGCCGTGAGTGTTAGCATAGCGGCGTTGCTCCTGCAGGGTTGCGACCTCAGATGATTACAGTACAAAGCTTATTGGGTCTTGAAAACGCCTTTGAAGATGAAAAGGCTTTGATGGTTTATATTTATGCAAATCTCTCAGATATGATTTATCCTACTGAGATTGAATGGCAAGATGATTAAAATTCTCCCCATTAGCAGAAAAAAAAAACCCTCAATGAAAGCGAGTGGATATTTTTGTCGTTATTTGGGAGGGGGGGCGAGGGAACGGTCCAGGCTTACCTGAGGTTATTTTGATCCGCGGCTCTCGGTGTGTAAAAGGGAGCGAGCGTGGAGAGAGACAACAGGGAATTACACATTTCTGCTCCGAGCTTTCTTCCTTTCTCTCTTTCACCCCTTTTTTTCTTTTTTAACTGGCTTTGAAAGGAAATATCTATGACAGAGGGTGCTTTTGTGTGTTTCCAGATGATAGATTTTGGAATTTGGGCTACCCCACTGGCAGTGCACTGCTAGCTGTGAACTGGTCTTTTGGAAAAAATGGAATGCTTTGGTCTTCAAAGGACCAAACTTCATTTTAATACCTTCTTAGGTGAGCGCAAATATTAGTGGGGGGAAATGCAGGGGGAATGAAAGAGCGGCTGAAGTGCCACATCACACCCCGATTGTCACACATCTCGCCGGTTTGTCTGCCCGAGGAAGCCGGGAAATGGAAAACGCATAATGCTGCAATGAAATGCGCTCTCAGACAGCTCGAGTCTTGTCCCTTGGTGTTTTGTTTTTCCATCTTTTCATTGGAACATGTAGTATGTCTTCAGGGGGCCTGCAAAACAGGCGTTAGTCTGCGGCCCCAAGAGAGAACGGATTCCGAAGCGTTTCGAGAAAAAATCTATACTTCGGCTGACTCAGGAGGTTTTTTCGGTTCTTTTTTCCGCCTGTTGGTACGATTAATTAATAACTAACTGTCATACAACAAGCCTCGCCTCAATTCTTCATGGTGTTAATGCAAAAAGGTGCTGGAAACATTCCTCAGAGATGATATTTCGGCTTCGCACCCATGATACCAATCTCCAGTTCCACACCACATCCCAAAGGTGCTCTACTGGATTGAGATCTGGTGACTGTGGAACCATTAGAGTTACAGTGATACTCATCGTCATGTTCAGTTTGAGATGATTTGAGCTTTGTTCCTGTGGAAGTAGCTATCAGAAGATGGTACAATGTGCTCATAAAGGGGTGCACATGGTCAGCAACAATACTCAGGTAGGCTGTGGGGTTTAAACCATGCTCAGTTGGCATTAAGGGGCTCAAAGTGTGCCAAGAAAATCCCCAACACCGTCACACCACCAGCAGCCTGACCTGTTGATACAAGGCAGGACGGATTTATTTGTTTACGCCAAATTCTGACCAAACCATCAGACCAGGCGACATTTTTCCAATCTTCTATCAACCAGTTTTGGTGAGTGTGAATTGTAGCCTTAGTTTTCTGTTCTTGGTTGAAAGGAGCAAAACCTGGTGAGGTCTGCTGCTCCTGTAGCCCATCTGCTTCAAGGTTTGACGTGTTGTTTTTGTTTATTTGAGTTACTGTTACCTTTCTACCAGCTCTGCATTCTCCTCTTTTGACCCTGAGAACTGCCCTGAGTGGAGTTTTCTCTTTTTCGTGCCATTCTCTGTAAAGCCTAGAGATGGCGCTGTGTGTGAAAGTCCCTGTAGATCAGCAGCTTCTGAAATATTCAATGCAAAATTTATGCCATCTTTTCAGAAAAAAAAAAGTGCCAATCTAACAGGCGAGTGCCATCTGAGCCCCGTGTTCTCCGGGATAGACAGTGGAACCCCATGACCAAAACAAGTGGTAGCCTAGCGGTTAAGGTACTGGACTTTGGACCAGAAGGTCCAGGGTTCAAATCCCATCTCTGCCAAGCTGCCACTGTTGGGCCCTTGAGCAAGGCCCTTAACCCACAATTGCTTGGATTGTAAGACTGTACCAATTGTAAGTCGCTCTGGATAAGGGCGTCTGCTAAATGCTGTAAATGTAAATGTAAATGTAAATGTAAATGGATTCAAACAGTACAAATTAAGCAATCACATATTGGGATTAAAATATAAAATTAAATAGAATTAAAAATAGAAATGTAATCTGCAGCAGAATAAATAAAAATAAAGTAGTAAGACTGGATTTGGATTGGGATGAAAATATTTAAGAATGAAATAAGATATTAAAATAAAACAAAGTAATATGAAATAAAATAAAATATATGTTTAAAGAGAAAACGAATTAAACAAATTAAAAGGGCAAGATGATTGACGTCATGCAGTGCATGATTATATTAATTTAGTGCTTGAGGACTTATATCATTTGTTTTAGCAGTTGTGGAAACGTAACAGCTCCAATAAATATTAGTTTATTGCTCAATGCCACCTTGGCTGACAATAATGATTAACATATCTTTATAATTGATGCCGTCTTCTCTAACTGGCATGGTTCGTTTGCCCTGCAGAAGTGATCACACCTATTTAAATGAGAACTCCTGAGTGTGAATTCTCAGACTGTAGTGAACAGACGGTTATGTAATAATTGTGACAGGCCTTCTTTGAACAAGATTAAAAGGATTTGTGTCCAGCATATGAATTCCCCCACCATAACAAACCTTTGGCATTCTCAGATCCGTATCAGTGATGCTCTTGTTACATGAGTGCTAACTATTATGTATGAATAAATAATGATGTGTGTGCATGTGCGCGTGTCAGTTTGTTGACAGGTTTCAGCGGCACTTGAAAGGACGGAAGCTGACAGAACCTATTCGCCTCGTCACCTTTGTGGAAACCGCTGTGGGCTTGTTGAATTTCAAGGTACATTTTGCCCGATGGTGCAGATGAAAGAGCTTTAATGTACTAAAGCAATGTCACTGTGTGCTTAGATTGGAACCAGGAACAGATCTGGCTGACTAAAATCGAACTATGACTAAAATAATAAAGTCCCCTAGATGCGAACTTTCGACTTTCAGAGATGCATCTAAATAAGTGCAAAATTAAAATATGTGGTGGAATTTCAAGTTGTGTGTCAGAGCGGTAGGTTAGTTCACATCTCTGGTACTTAATGGAGGCGAGCAGAACGTTGTTGTTTAATCGGTCCCGGTCATATCCGGGCTTTATCAGTAAGTGGCCGTGTTACTGACTGTCCTTCTCTGGCGGAAAGCGGGAGATGAACATTAGAAGCCGGTACAGAGCAGAGCTTCATTAGGAAACTGAAAAAAACACTGGAGGACTGAGTGCAATAACGAAACTAAGACCTGAGCATACAGAGTGTACAAACAGTCCAAAACGCAGGGAACAGGAATGCAGAGTTTACATAACCAAACTAATGAGCTGAACTAAATAAATAAGTCAGGGATGACATGGAAGGAGCGATGGACCCTGGGTAGTGCAGTCCGGTAGGACCGTGGTCGTGACACCGTTTGTGTGCAGTACATCCCTCCTTTTTGTGGAATTATTGCACTTTATTTTAAACCCAGAATGTCTAATATTAAGATTTAAAGCAGTGATGATCTCTATAAGAAGCAGCGAGCCATAACACTGGATGCTAAAATGAAAGTAAGAGAGATCAGGTCTTGGAGGCTCACAAGCTGGAGGCTAGATATGTTGGACATGCAAACCCACTCTCGGAACAGAACAGGTTCACATCTAGGGGTACAAGTGTTGATGAATGCAAAGGGGATTGTGTATCTGTTGAAAAACTGTTACCAATTTCATTAAAACATCAAGCAGAAGGTCTTATCCAGATACAAGGTGCAATCAAGGGCTCAAAAGTGGCAGCTTTGCAGTGCAGGGACTCGAACCCTCAACCTTTAGGGTGGTATTCGAGTCACTTCTGTCCCATTTCACCAGTGTGTTTTTTGGAAAGTATTTTTGACAGAAAACATTTATGCAAAGCAGCTTGACAAAAATCTGAGTCCAGACCCCAGAGTGGACAGCGGCAAGAAGAAACCCTTCCTATGCCGTGATGCAGCAAAAGGAAGACGATTTATGTGCAATTAGGCTCAAATAAGGAACTGAACCGCAGGATTAAATTCTTATCAGTCTCCGCCTAGTCAGACATAAAGGACAATCTGCTCTACTGTGACAATCTAAGATGTTTCTCTTCATCATTTTCCCCCACCGTCTTGAACTCTGCTCTGCCGGCTCGACCACATCCCAGAGCCGAAACGGGGAAATACTGCAGAGTCACAGTGAGAACTGAAATTAATTTGGAACCCGACAAAACCCTGACGCCGATTCCATCTGCTCCACGCCTGGCACTATCAAATCACAGTCCAAACTTTCCTGGTGTTCAGTTCCTGCTTGGCCGGCCTTCACAGATTGTGCAGGCTTTCCATCATCACGCCGCTTGCTGCTGTCAGGCCATTAATTACGCCTATCTGTTGGTGTGTGTTTTCATAACTGATCGTTTTCCATGAATAAACTATTATGTGTGGGGCAGAAGCCCTGACATTGATTGAGGGAGCCTGGTGGGGGTGGACGGGGGAGATATTTGTGCCATCTGACTGCGCCGTTTGATCAAATGCCAGGATGTTCACGCTCTCACACATCCACGTCCTGCGCTCTTTGTGTCTGCTTTTTGTCCGGCCCAGGCTGTGTGTCAGGAGCTTCGGCAGTTTGGACCTCGAGTCGGTCTGCATCACGACGGGGTCGTCTTCGGCTCGGACGACTTCTGCGCCAGTATAGGTCTGCCCTCGTATATCCATTTACTATGCTTAATCTGCTTAATCTGCTTCTTCCCTTCCAGGTGTTTTGATATCCACGAACTCGTACTGTATGTGAACACACCTTCCTCTATTAAAGGTGCAACCAGAACCAAAGACGCCAAGGAGCTGCTGTATGCTCGGCAGAAAGTGGTGGTCACTACCAAGGCCTTTGGGCTTCAGGCCATCGACCTGGTTTACATCGACTATCAGGATGCAGAAGGGCTGCGGCAGCAATCCAGAGAGGGCGCACTCATGGGCTTTACTGGTATGATGTTCAGTAAACACACACACTACATGAGCCAGATGTTTACCTTACATTTACAACACTTGGCAGATTCCGTTACGAACTGGGCTTGACTTTCCTGGTGAAAGTCCCACCAACAGAAAAGGGATTCATTTAGTACAACAGCGCATGTCAATCTGGGAGATATTAGACGCTAAGTGAACAGTCTGTTCTCATAGTGGACGTGTTGGATGTGCGAAAAATGTTCATTAATAAAGACCTGAGCCACTTTAGCAAGGGACACGTTGTTATGGCCAGATGACTGGGTCAAGTGGTGGAGCAAGTGGGTAGTGTGCTCTCTCGAGATCCCTGTTTCGATCCTGACCTTGGACTGTCTAGAGTTTGCATGTTCTCCCCATATGGGTTTACTCCTGGTACTCCAGTTTTCTCCCACAGTTCAAAGACGTGTTAATTGGTTGCTCTAAATTGGCAGGTGTAAATCCCTTATCCAGATGTACAGCTGATGGTTAAGGGTCTTATTCAAAACCCAAGTCACGTCACTTTCGCCGCCTTTTTTACCCATACAGTACTGTGCAAAAGTCTTAGGCCACCATTAGATTAGATTTGCATTGTTTTAGCAATTGTATAACGACCATATAGAAGTATTCCTCAGTCTCTTTATTAGAATTCAACCAGAAAATATAGGAAGTTATTAAGCAGTATTAAAAGAAAACAGAAATCTGGAAAGCTTAGATGCCAAGTCCGAAGAAGCTTGATCAAGATTCACTTTTTCAGAAGGAGAACAGGGTGAAAAGATCATCTAAATCTCACAAAGATTGGAATGAAGATCAGTAGAAAAGAGGGCGAAGGAGTGACGAATCCATGTTTTTGGATCAATCGCCGACAATGTGTTATACATGGTCATTATGTCGTTTCTAAAACAACAAACCTAATGGTGGCCAGCACCCTGTTCTCCTCCTTTAGTGCATCAGTGTTTTTACAGGAGCTCTCATGGCCCTGAATATGAAAAGTTGGGTTAAATGATGAAACTATTAAGAAGAGCAGCTGAGGTTTAGGCCCAAAAGTTGAAGCTGGGCAGATCTTGATTTGAATTGGACCATTGGTGTATATGGCCTGCTCTTATGCAGAGTGATAGTGCTGTAGTGCTCGAGTCCGGTCTCAATCTCAACCATCTGTCAGTATCAATGTGTATGTCATAGCTGCCTCGGTCTTGATTCGGATTCAGTGTGTCCCAGTCTTGGTCTTGATTCAGACTCGGCTCTAGCGCTCTTGACTGTGACATTACAGAGTGACTTATATTGAAGCAGAGCAACTGAGGGATAAGTTCCATACCAGGATTTGAACTCATGGCCTTCTGATCATTAGTCCAGAGCCTAAAACCATTCCAGCCAAAGGTTAGACTCCAGACCCCATCGATAATACAGCGGGATGCTCTGCGTTTGGTTCGATCTTCAACTTTTCTCTGTTGTTTTGAGGTTTTGGTTATGACCTGGAACCACAGTAGCCAATTTGATCTACACTCACAACTCTGTTTTAGGATTTTCAGCATTAGATATGATATTTCATGATATACGTAGCCGTGCTTCTCCTCCTGCGCGGTTTAATAGCGTATCTGTATTATATCTAGCACATACTGAACTGCATGCTTTCCAGGCCCATCTGTTACAGTGTAGTGAGGCTGTTCTGTGTTATGGTTCTCCCTCAGGCTGCAAGCGCTCTCTCTCTCTCTCTCTCTCTCTCTCTCTCTCTTTCTCTCTCCTTTTTTACTGGAGTTCCAGCTCATTAGTGTTTTTATGAATTCCTCAGAATGCCGCTTTGAACCGGGGCCTTCTTGATGCTGGCTTTTTTTTTTTTTGAGCGTCTGACAGCTTGTGGCGTGGCGTTTATATCTTATTTCTGCTTTCCTGCTAAGAGAGGAATTATTCATGTTTGGGTGCAGATTAATAATTTTCAGTGAGAATATTACTGGCTGCTTGCTGTCAGGCGGCGAAGATGAAAACTGAGTGTCGGACAGTTTGGTAAGGCGTTTTATGTGTGTGGGTGCGCGCCTCTGATCAGCTTGTTTGTGCATTTCCTTTGCTTGGTGTACGCGGGCGCGTGTGCGCGTACGCCTGCCTGCCTGCCTGCCTGCATGTGGCTCGAGCCGGCCGTATGTTCGTGGCTTAGCGCTGCGAGGGTTTGTAGCCAGGCAACCATGTGTGCAGTCCCGGTGAGTGGGTAACTGGCCACAGGAGGCACGGCGGCCCTCCTCAGAGCCTGCACTAATGAATATGTTATGGCTGTTTGCAGAACACACACCGATCTCTCGGCACGTATCTGTTTACACCAGGACCGCCATTCCTCCGGTGCACCAGGCCTTTTGTCTCGTCCTGTCTTTATCTTCCTTCTTCTTTCCTTTTTCCGTCTCTTAACACGTCCAAGCTGCACAGGCCACATGCTAAACACCCACCAGTGCGGTTTCGTTCGGAAATAAATCACGCACCCGTGGATGTGTCGGCTGGAAATATTAAAACCTCGACCATGCATTAAACATGGCAGCAGTTTGAACTGAAAGCGCTTTCCACATATTTCATGCTTTCCTGTGACTTCATACATGATTTGCCAGTTGGAGCTGCTTGGCAGAGGATGCCTGTCATAGTTATTGGCACCCCTGCATTTCTGCAACCTCCTGCCAACATAACAGCGCTGAAGCTTCTGTTATACAGCTAGGAGATGCAGAGCAAAATCTGATAACACTGCTCAGTACAAAACCTCTTCAGGACTCTCCTCTTCAGCTTCAGTATTGGTCAGGACGGCTGTGTCGAAACATCAAACGTGGATTCGGTGCGTGTTTGGATCAGTCTTACTGAAAGAACCAACAACGAGCAGGTTATAGGTTCTTGGAAGACGCAGACAGGCAGAAAATCTGGGTTCTTCATGAGATCCGTCGTCCCAGTGAGGATCTCGGTGTCTTTGGAGCATCACAGATCCTCCACCTTAATTAATAACTGTTTGGTTTATCTGACCAGAAGATCTGGTTCCTGTCAGAGATCGAGGAGGACCTAGAGAGGACCAGATGCTTATTGTGGTTTTGTGATAGAAACAACTTTCTTCTGCCACACCGTCCAAATAGGTTGTTTGTATGAAGATGCCCTTACTGGGAATGCTCAGAACAAACAGAACAAAATGAAACATTTGGCCGAAGATTAATCAAGCACAAACTTATTAACTGTTGCTTGATTCATTTCTCTTTTTACTTTATTCCTCCAGATTAGGCCTGAATTAACATGGGACCTGAAAAATGTAATATTTCTTTTTAGTCAAAGAGCGCCTCAATCCACACGATTTGATCACTTCTTCAAAAATGTCATTGTACTGTGGTAGACTAGTGGTTAAGGTACTGGACCAGAAGGTCTAGGGTTCAAATCCCACCTCTGTCAAGCTGCCACTGTTGGGTCCCCTTAACCCAGTATTGGATAAGGGCATCTGCTAAATGACATAAATAAATGACATAAATAAATAAGGCCGAAGCGAGCTGTAGCCTTCGCCTTGAGAGTGAGAGGAGCCAGTTGAGTTGGTTCTGGAATCTGACAGGGATGCCTCCTGGATGCCTCCCATGGAAGGTATATCAGGCACCGAATACTGTGAGGAGGCCCCTGGTGACCCAGGACACACTGGAGGGATTATATCTCCATGCTGGAGGAGTTGGTAGAAGTTGCGGGGGACGGAGATGCCTAGGCTTCTTTGCTTGCCCTGTCCCCCCACCATTCATAATGGTCAACGCTGTATAAAACGTGGGCAGCACGGTGGCGTGTTTTATACTCATATATTCATTTTGACATCAGATCTCTCATTTAACGTTTTGGTAAACAGACATTTTGCAGCAGCTCTTCTAACCGAACTAGTTCCAGCTGAATTATTAGCAGTTTTTCTCCTTAAACACACTTAAACAGAAAGCTATGGTAGAGATACCATAGTAACCATTTGTTTTTAGGGGTGGCACGGTGGCACAAGCAGACTGCCTGTGTGGAGGTTGTGGGTTCAAATCCCACCTCTGCCAAGCTGCCACTGTTGGGTCCTTGAGCAAGGCCCTTAACCCCACAATTGCTTGGATTGTAAGACTGTACCCATTGTAAGTCGCTCTGGATAAGAGCGTCTGCTAAATGCTGTGAATGAATGAATTTCACAAACTGGCCTGACTTACGATATTTCAACTTTAATTTTCAATCAGTAAACTACAGTCGGACAAAGTCGTTGACATAAGGCTTATTTTATAATGAAAGTATTTAATATCCCCTGTAATGTATTGAATATTGTATTGAAAGTGAAAAACAAAGACACGATTATTGTGTGACCACGGCTTCTCCTCACTACATTTCCCAGTGTGCATCTCTCCCACTACGTGACTCCCAACGTGCCGACTTCCTCATCCGAGAGCAGGAGAGTATCGTACTACGTATTCAGAGTGCGGTTTCTGCTGAGTGTGCATTTCTGTTTGTTATCGGATTCCCATCATAAAGCCAACAGGGGGCACCTGTATTGAACTGTACATTTTCTCCCACCATGCAGTCCCGATATGGATCGTTCGGGTTGCGCCTGGTCGCTGGGACAGCATGAGCGTATCACGCAGCTTTCAGCCGAGCAATCTGTCCACCCGCGCAATTGTTTGGGCAGGTCGGGTGCAGTCTGATGTCCATTCTGTGCCCGTGTGAGACGGAGTCTGAGCTAATCCCCATCCAGCTCACACTGTCTCCTTGAGCTTCCCACTGAGCTCTGCGTTCGCCACTGCTGCACATGCTGTCGGCTCCAGAATTATCTGGACAGAGCGTTTGTAATAAAACACATCATAATTATTGGCACTGCTTCTTTTAGTACTTGTGCCACCAACATAACCAAGTCCTGGCAGTCTGGTATTTTCACAGATCTCCCAGCTTGTTTAGGATTTGGTCTCATCTGACCTAAGAACCCCATAGCAGGTTCCAGGTGCCTTCCAAAAGTCTTAGGTCACCATAGGATTAGCAATGGTATGATGACCATATAATTATTTCTCAGTCTTTTTATTAGAGTACAACAAGAAAGTACAGGAAATTGGTATGCAATATTAAAAAGGAAAAAAAGCTTATATAGGCTACAGTGGTAGGTATTTAGTATGATCTCCCCTTGAGCAATAGCAGCATCTGGAAGCTTCGTTACAGTCCGAAGCAGCTTGATCAGGAATGGTCTTTTTTGGAAGGGTAGCACCCAAGAAACCTCTCTTTCATAAGGGGAACAGGGTCAACAATGTTATATTTACCATTGCTGAAGCAACACATCGAATGGTGGCCTAAGACTTTTGCACAGTACTGTATATCCAACTGAAACAAGAGTTCGTGCTTAAGCATTCCTAAATAGGTACATTATTTTTAGAAAAAAAAACAAAAACCAATTTTGTTATAAACAATTATTTCTTGTGTGTATGCTTTACTATTTTCTTAGAATACATTTGCATCAATAAAATATCAGATTTCTCTAGTTTTTAGTTTGAGAGTAATATAATTAAGCAGAAAGACAATTTATACTCTATGTAATCTTCATCTAATAATTCTTGAGCTAGCCCTAAATCTTCTGAACCTATTTTCTTTGTATTATTAATCAAAGTCTGACAGCTCTGCGTCTTCTTGGCTATTTTGACCAGACGTCGCTTACAGTAAATGAATGCACATGTCATTGCATCAAATAAATAAGGACTGAATATTGTATCCCTGAATCCCATATTTCTTCATGTACTAACTTAAACCTGACCTCCTATTCATAATTTGATTAAGGAGGATTTTGGGGCCTCATGAGATTAAGGGATTCATTTATGTCTGACCTAATTACCTTCTGTTAATCAATAAATGTAATTCGATTTTTAAACGACAAGGTGCTTGTGTATTGATATCCTGCCCGGGTATGATGTTATGTTTCTTTATCTTTTTTTAAATGACCTGGAAGGCTGTTTTCACGTTTGCATTTCCAATCATTTTGACCGTCTGAAGCCCAAACCTACCCAGCACAGACGGAAGTGACTCATTTGCTGCTATTCAGTTAGGATTATACAAACCTCACTAAGCTCCTGAGTTGTCGCTCTTCTAGAGAACACTTTGAACCTTGTCTAACGGAGGGCTCTGTGCTAAACCCAAAATGCCCAAATGAGACAGCCCCTCGCCAGATGGCACCGTGCGATTGGGTTGCTGGCTTCAGGGGGCACAAATGATGCATCGCGGCCAGCCAATAGCGGCGCGGCGAGAGGCCCTGGCACGCCCCCTGTTCTGGCTCTGTCACTAGC
The DNA here is from genome assembly GCA_025084515.1 of Ancistrus triradiatus. Lineage (NCBI taxonomy): Eukaryota > Metazoa > Chordata > Actinopteri > Siluriformes > Loricariidae > Ancistrus > Ancistrus triradiatus. The sequence goes on from JAJAGP010001043.1 coordinate 79,098, forward strand.
TGGCTCAAAGCAGACAGCTCCTAAACAGGTGGCACTAGAGGGAAGGGGGCATATTTTGTTTATGTGAGGGAACTACCCCCTGCCAGCCGGTTCTGGGATGGGCGTTGCAGGCGCGGGCCCTTAGCCTCCTCTTTAGGCTGTTGATCCAACAGGCCGGCTCCTTTGGGAACAGAGAGATGGATGATGCACACACTTGGGCTGGGTTCGGTTTGTTTACATTGCAGCGACTGGTACAGCTATTCAGAATGTGCAGTATTTTATACAGAGTGCAGGAAGGAAATGCCTAAATAATTATCATAAAGACTAATAAGGTCAGTCATTTGCAAATGGGCGCAAATAGCAGCACGTTTAACAGGTAACACCTGCATATGCACCACATTTGTTCAGATTTCTATTCATCCGTGTTTGGTTTTTGTTTCCTGAATCTTTTCTGCAGGGTCTTGGGTTTTACCTTCTTGTATTCACCTACAGCTTTGGAAATCACAGTCACGGTTATGCTAGTGCATTTAATGTATCTACAAAAATACTATAATGTATGGTTTTTAGGGACCTATGACATAGGTGTACTTTGTAGGTATACAGACACTGACTGTCCATCCATCACTGCCGTGGGACCACCACAGGACCAGGACTGATGTTTCGTGTGTATTGTGGTGCTACAGGTTCATCAGACCCAGCAGAACCTGTGTCTAAAAGCTGGCTCAGTGGTCAGAGTCAGATTTATTTCTACAGGCCTTTTTTTGTTGTTGTCTCAAAGCAGCTTTACGGTTTTCTATTATCCCAAATTGAGCACGCTTAGGGCGACAGTGGCAAGGAAAAACTCCCTAAACTTTAAAAGGAAGAAACCGTGGGAGGACGAAGACTCAAAAAGGGACCCGACCTCCATCGGCGTCTTAGATGTTAAATGTAAGAATTAAACTTAGTTACCTAATTAATACATTTATATAAACAGAAACTAAATAAATACTGATAGAGTTGGCCATGATTGGATATGGACTGGCATCCCATCCAGGCAAGCTTTATCCTGTGCCCAGTGTTTTCCAGAGATAGGCTCTGGAGCATCTACAGATCTGTAAACTATGGTCCAGAAGGTCCAGGGTTCAAATCCCACCTCTGCCAGGCTGCCACTGTTGGGTCCTTCAGTAAGACCCTTAACCCACAATTGCTTGGACTGTAAGACTATATCAATTCTAAGTCACTCTGGAGATGGGCGTCTGCTAAATGACATAAATGTTAAATAGCAGTGGTGTCCATCTGCACACCTGTAGGTCAGACCAGTGAAGTCATTGTGTCACTCCTGGGCTCAGAAACTGTCCCTGCAAATACAGTCTGGTCAGCACCGGTCCTCTGGGGTGTCCTGTCCACTGCGGGACAATTGTCCAACAGTCAGTCATAGTTCACATAGAACTTGCCTAGTAATTCTGTTATCTCTGCCTACTTCCTGTGTGTTTGCTTACATCTGATATAAATATGCCATAATGTTGTATATGAACTGAATAAATGTGCGTCTTAAGTCCAGCATGTAAATCATGGAAGGAATATATGGCTCTTTAGTCCGTACTGACATCGGCTGTTAAACTGAATGGGATTTCATGCTCATTATTTATATTATTCCCCAAAGTCTCATAACAGGCTGCTAACATTCCTAAACCTGAGCTTTACACAAGTGTGTGTGCGTGTGTGTGCGTGTGTGTGCATGTGTGTATTTGTTATTCTTGTAGGGACCATATGTCCCCTGAAGGATAGGAACATCTGATCGCCCTGTGGGGACATTTTGCTGGTCCTCCAATTTTAATTGCTTGTTTACAGAAATGGCAACTTTAAAACACAACAAAAAAGTTTTCCTTTATGTTACTAAGGATTACCAGTTTAAGGTTATGTGTAGCTTTAACAAGATACAGGAGTCATTATGTCAATAGACAGTCCCCATTCATGTATCAACGTGTGTGTGTGTGTGTGTGTGTGTGTGTGTGTGTGTGTGTGTGTGTGTGTGTGTTGCTATATTTGTGAGGACCACATGTCCCTACAATGACAGGAAAACCTGGAATATTTAACTAGTGAGGACTGTCTTCTTTCCGGTCCTCACTACTTTACACGTTTGTTTTTTTTGTTTTGTTTTTGTTTTACTTAGAAAAAAATATATTTGAAAAACTAAAAGAGCCAAAAGATTTGCTTTAGGTTAGTGAGGTTACGTTAGGGTTAGAGGTAAGTGTGGGTGTCGTATTAATTAGCTACAGTAGTCCTTCATTGCCAAACAGGTCCTCATAAGGATAGCAAGACAACCGTGAGTGTGTGTGAGAGAGGATTTTTCAAGAGGAAAATCATTTTTTACAGAAACTGCAAATTTCCTTTGAAACACCAAAAGAATTAAAGATTGCTTAAGGTTACGGATAAGGTTAGGGTTAGGTTAGGTTAGGTATAGATCATTAGGTCAGTGGAAGGTCCCCACAATGACAGAGAGACAAACTTGGGTGTGTGCTGCATGTTTATATTACATTGTGGGAGATCTAACATTTTTGACGTTGTGGTGAAATTTTGCTGGTCCCCACGAGGAAAATTGATTTTTGTTTTTTAAACAGAAACTGCAGCATTGTTTTTATAAACCAAAAGAACCAAAATATTTGCTTTAGGTTACTGAGGTAATGTGTATAGGTGCAGTATTAATTAACTACAGTAATCATCATGTCAATGGAAAGTCCCCATAAAGGATTACCAACAGAGAGAGTGTGTGGGGTCAGGTTTATGTAATAATGCCTCCCTAATGTCTCCACAAGAGCAGAAAGAGCTGACATGTATTTCAAGTATGTATGGTACTTGTGGGGCCTTGTGCTGGTCCTCATAAGGACGGTCGCTTTTTTACGAACCAAAAATTCCTTTCTTTTAAATAACGAAACCATCCAGAAGATTTGCTTGAGGTTTCTGAGGTTAAGGTTGGGGTTAGAGGTGGCGGTAATTAGGTATAGTAATCATTATGTCAATGGATAGTCCCCACCAGGATAGTGAGACAATGTAAGAAAGAGAGTGAGAGAGAGAGATCGGGTATTTGTTATGCTTGTAGGGATCAGTCTGTGAGTTTATATATCTTTGTGGGGACCAGATTTTCAAACAAGAATAGAAATACCTGATATCCATTACCTTGTGGGGACATTATAAGTTGGACCTTATAAGGACCAGCAAAACTTTCTTATAAATGACCAAACCAGGAAAAAGATTTGCTTTAGGTTTAAGGTTAGGTGTAGCATTAATCATTATGTCAGCACTCTAGGTGTACAGTATTCATTATGTCAGTCGATAGTCCCCACAATGACAGAAAGAACAGTGTGTTTGTGTGTGTGTGTATGTGGTCATGTTTATATATCATTGTGGGGACCAAACATACCCAAAAGCATAGAAAGATCTGACATTTTTACCTTGTGGGGACATTTTGCTGGCCCTTATAAGGAAAATCACTTTAAAAAATCTTTCTTATAAATAACCAAAACAGCCAAAAGAATTGCTTTAAGTTACTGAGGGTACGGTTAGGGGTAGGTGTAGATGTGGCATTAATAAGCTACAGTATTCATTATGTCAGTGGATAGTCCCCACAACGACAGAAAGAACAGTGTGTGTGTATGGTCATGTTTATATATCATTGTGGGGACCAAACATATCCTAAAGGATGGAAAGATCTAACTGTTTTTACCTTGTGGGGACATTTTGCTGGCCTTTATAAGGAAAATCACTTTTTTAGTTTAAAAAAAAATTCTTATAAGTAACCAAAACAGTAAAAAAATTCTTAAGGATACTAAGGTTAAGGTTAGGGTTAGTCAGTGGATCGTCCCCACAATGACAGAAAGAACAGTGTGTATGTGTATGGTCATGTTTGTATGTCATTGTGGGGACCAAACATACCCAAAAGGATGGAAAGATCTGCCTTTTTACCTTGTGGGGACATTTTGCAGGTCCCTATTTTATGCAACTTTCTTCTGAAAAGCCAAAAGTGTCCAAATATCTCCCTGAGGTTACTGAGGTTAGGGTTAGGTGTAGCTGTAGTATTCATTAGCTACAGAAATCATTAGGCCTATGGAAAGTCCCCTCCAGGATAGTGAGACAAACATGTGTGTGTGTGTGTGTGTGTGTGTGTGTGTGTGTGTGTGTGTGTGTGTGTGTGTGTCTCGTGCCCGCAGCTGTGTAATGAAAAGCAGAGGCTGACTGAGCCCGGCTCAGATTGAAGTGTAACTAAGCATGCAGTAAAGTTTGAGAGTTCAGCGGTGCACGGGGCGAAAATCAGGATGACACCCATGATTCATAGCATCCTCTGTTCCTGCTGCTTCGCTCAAATTCGAGCCTGGCCGGGGAGCCGCGCCAGAAAAAGAGGAGAAGCCAGACGCCATTGCCGTTGCCTCAGGAGAGCCGGCGAGCACACTGAAGCACAGAGCAGCCCGTTCTGCTGCGTTACTGCAGCTCTGTGTGTTTGTACACCGCGCCTCGGGTTCTCCTACGGCTGCATAACGATTACTTACTAGATTAACCGGCGCAGGTTAGCGCGTGAGACCGTGGTTTACTTTGATTTGCCTTCTTAACCGATGTGTGGCCATGAAGAAGTTTTTGCTTTGGAGGAGGCAGAGCTTAGATTCCCATATGTCAAATACTACTTTTTAGATAATAACCTAACAAACAGGTTCTACCAAAGATACTCCACAAGATGAGTGCAATAACTAAATTCTTTCTAAAAATCGTGGCACAGTCCCCTTGGGGCAATGATTACAGTTATAAAGGCAAAGCTTGATCCTGCCAAATATTGATTTGACCTGAATTTTATGACTCGCTGCTCTTCTTAGTACTGCTTCTAATATAGTAGTTCTTCATTTCATTATTTTTGAAGGCATTTCTGCAGTGGCACTATATGTATTGATATGGATGATGTAACTCTTAAACATTTTCCTTAAGGAAAGCAAGTCATCCATCCAAACCAAATCAAGGTGGTGCAGGAGGAATTCTCCCCCAGTCCCGAGAGAGTCCAGTGGGCCACGGAGTTAATCGCTGCATTTGAAGAGCACCAGAAGATGGGAAAGGTACGTCACTGAATCAACACCAGCAATGTTCTGCTTCTGTTCATGCGACAAATCTGACCAAATATTAAGGATTAAATTCCATCCGAAGCACTTCCATTAGTCCTGAAGTCTTGGTTTCCATTTATGAGCGTTTATCAGCTGCCTTTCCTAAGATCTGTGGGCTTTTGTGAACACACTGTTCAGAATCTAAGCATAGAACAATGTTGCTTTACACCGGGTGCTATTTTTTCCTGTTTTTGCCTTTGATTGTACAGTGCTGTGCAAAAGTCTTAGGCCACTATTAGATTTGTAGTTTTAGCAATGGTGTAATGACCATATATAATTATATTACAGCCTCTTTATTAAGATACAAACAGAAAATATGCGGGAAATATATGCACAAAATAAATTTGAAAAAGTCAGAACAAAATGGCTTTTAGTCAGGATTTAGTGTGACCTCCCAAAAAAGTGGTTTCTTGGCTGCTACCCTTCCAGAAAGACCATTCCGGATCAAGCTTCAGACTGTAGAAGGGTCGACTTGGCCGAGCCTAATCTTAGCTCATAAGGTAAATGATTCATGCAGTTAAGATGGTGTGTTAGTGATGTCCAATACTCTGCTCTGATCGTTCCTCATCCTGTTAGGGACAAAAAGCCATAAAACCTCCACCTGCAGCGGCATGTTAAGCAGTCGACTAAGATGTTTGAGCATTACCACTGCCGCTGGATGATTAAAATGTCTTGCGCCGTGCGGCAGTAAAGTCAATAAAGGCATTTAACAAGTAATTAAAAGCCTTGATCAATAATTCACGCAGCTTTCAGGAACATTTCCCTTGTCTTTTCCACACCACTAATTAAAAGCGTATCGGTCGAAATTGCATTTAGCCATGAGCTTCCCGCATGCAGGCTGATTATCCGATATGTCGTAACAAAGCGGACGCATTTTACTCCTCATTCAGAAACCTCAGAAACAAATCAGGTTTTTTAGTAAGACTAAATCCCTAGGCCGCTCTTCATTGTGTCCTTTCACCTGAGTTTGTGCGTCTGTGCTTTCCAGGGTGCGTTTGCTTTCCGCGGCAGCATGATTGACATGCCGTCGCTAAAGCAGGCGCAGAACATCGTCACCTTGGCCTCAGCTGTCATGGGAAAGTGAGCCAAACCGGGCAGCCATATCCGTCACCGTGCAGGACGTCGGAGGAAAAACTCTTAACCTCGGACAGACGCGTGGCCTCGCAGACCATTAGCTGTGGCTCATCTACTGCTCCGTGAACTTGGCAGCGCTGCGCGCTCTAATGGGATCGTCTGCAATGTCAAAGAAGTGATTAATACAATGTGCCGTACGAGTGAGACACCCAGTTCCATATCTCACATAAAGTGTTGTCTGTACGAGTGGGAGAACCGTGGCCTGGTTTTGTGTGTCTGTGTGTGCTTTGTTTGTGTATAAATGCCCGGCCTCCCTCAGGTCTGTTTCCAGGCCAGATTTTGACGTGGCTCGCAAAGGCCAAACAAACACTTGTTTCTTCATTCAGCCCCGAGGCTGCCCCGGGCTCGCGCCGACCGCGGCACATCAAAGCAGCTCCTGCCCAAGTGTTGCCATAAACGTTCTTAGACCCACAGCGAGAGGAAAGGCGGCAGCCCCACTCCAAAACGCAGGCCGTTGTTCAGGAGGGCACTCTGAGCCACTCGAGGAGGGTGGGGGCATGAATAGGTCTTGAAGGAGGCATCGGCCCTAAGCTGACCTGCTTGGAAACGATTCACACTCTCACACACTTAGGGGCCGTGTTTGTCCACTTTGTTGAGAGAAAGTAGTCGCAGTTTTGAACCGCGTTCCCGCTCGGGCCTCGGAGCTTAAAGAAATCCCGGGCATCCGAAAAACCGTTTGTCCTCCTCAGCAACGCCAGCGAACCCAGAGCTTCAAACGGGTTCAGAAAAGCGCCTCCGAAAAGAACTCACCCGGATGTCATTTCAAAAGAATCGGCTTCATTTTGTTCTCATGATGCCGTCCCTACAGTACGCTCCGTTCTTTCCGGTGGCTGCCAGTCTTTTGTCTCCCACTGTTGATGAGGTCTTGGCACGTCTGGCCGAAAGGGGGGGCATGAGAACAGGGTGGAGGGCTTGGATGCTCAATCGTTCGGTTGGTCACTATGGTAATGAAGGACTTGGATCGTGTATGATCGATCATGTCTGAGGCGAGAACTTTACGTCTCAGCTCTGTGCCAGGCTAAAAAAAAATTATTAAGGTCGCTGCTGTGACCAGCCCAAAGGGCCGACAGTAAGCTGTCACCCTGGCACTTGGCCCACACTTTTACCCCTTCCCCCTTTCTGCTCGTCTTTTTTTACTTTACTGATCTTTAAGCCTCAGTTCAGTTTTTTTTTGACGACAAAAACATACAATGACTGAACTTGGTTCATCAACAAGATGGCTTCTGTTCATTAGAAATCTTGCTTTGGTTGCTCTTCGTGTACAGTACGGTGCAAAAGTCTTAGGCCAACATTTGAATTGCTGTTCAGCAATGCTTTAATGACCGTATATAAAATATTAGTGACGATTGGATGCAAAAATGTCATTTAAAACATGTATTCATCACTCCATAATTCGCTTTTCCACCTCCACTTCCACTCCTTCACTGAAATCTTTGTGAACTTCTGAAAAAGTTCTGAAAAAGTAATTTCTTGGCTGCTACCTTCCCAAAAAGACCATCCTACAGTAGCCTATATAAGTTTTTTTGGTTTTATCTGACAGATAATTATATATGGTTATCCATTGCTAAGCAATGGTATTTCTAATTTCATGGTGGTCTAATACTTTTGCACAGTACAGTACAGTGCAGAGCAGAGCAGGAGCTGGAGCTGGATCTTCACCAGAATAAAAACCTGACGTTACGTACCCCCCTCAATACTACACTGTGGCAAACCTACTACTTCATCCTTGGTCTGCAAGACTGTGTGTTGCTGCATAGCTTGGCATCACTGTTCTTCTAACTTTTACATGAGCTTAATTCCAGCACAACTATGTACTGTGGTTATATAAGGGACGACCTGCCTTATGTGAGGCTACTTATTTTTATCCTAATAGAACCATTACACGTATGAATTCATTTCATTTAATAGATTTCAATAGGTTTTGCCATCATTATATCCAACTAGTGTTCAACCGATGTGGGTTTTAATGACCGATGCCAATATTTAGAGAGCAGGGGGACTGATGGCCGATGGTATATAATGCTGATCACATTTTTTCCCCCGATAAAACTGATAATACTACTAATAATAAATGAGACACAAAATTGAACCCCACTAATATGTACAATAGATGTCTGATACATTCCTGATTGGTTGCTAAATAATTCTGCAATTATTCGCCTCCATGGTGCATTCATCTGGCCCATAGGGCTCAGTACCCCGAAATTGAGTCCCAGCACCCCTAAAAAATAAAAAAGGCTTTTTTTTTTTTTCTTTTAATTAATGTTGTGGTTTTTTAATGGAAGTTTATTTCTGATAAGCTGAAAAAATTTTACAGCCACAGAAAGTTTATGGTTTAAACACAATTTCTAACATTGAAAATACAGAAGTCCCCCTTGCCTCGCAAATGGTATGATCCATACGATGGCTTTGTGGTTCTCTGGCTCAGCATTAATGGATGTTTTCTCAGATTTGTTGTTGTCTTTTCAGTCACATTTTCTTCCTGGACATATGCGGAAATGATCTTAAAATCTACATGTATTTTTGTTTTAAAAAAGTGGGTTGGGTGCTGGTGCTCACCTAAAGCTCTGATCCTAGAACCGCTCCTGATATGACCATATATCACATCAAAACTACACACTTATATAAATTGATTTATTTAGGCGTAACAGAACCACTGCATGTGGCCCATCTCTCACCAGCTTCACCAGGAGCCACCTGGACACTTCCGAAACAGCCTTAAGGTCCTCGCCTCCGCTGAGCACGGCCTGTGTTTGCTTCAGAACCCGATTTCAAGCCCTGATCAAAGCCAGATTTATTTCTATAGCACTTTTTACACTGGAGCATTGCAGGAGCTTTTCTAGGCTACTTGTCGTAAGGATTTAGGGGGGCTCGGCTGTGCCCGTCTGCTTGCCAATCAGTCGTAGTGGCACAACTGTGCATAAAAAATAAGCCTGTTAAACACTAAATAGATGTGATTTAACACTAAAGTGGGCATTACTCTGCCGTGGATGAGAAATGAGGAGCGAGTTAACACTTGCATTAATTTTGTTTCTGCTACCATAACTGCTGCCTTTCCTGGATTAACGAATGTCTTTGCTTTAGCGCTCCATTATAACTGGCCAAAATATAGAGCCGTCTCTACCATGAGTGCGTTTATATGCACTTAATAATCTGATCATAGTCGGATTTCTGCAGTTGACTGATTATTCAAGTGGTCATGTAAACTGCATACTATGATAAGAAGTCCAATAAAGAGAGCTGGATTTTATTCCAGTAATCAGATTTCTCATAGCAGTCGGTTTTCTAAGTCTGCGCTTGTGCTCAACCCAAACCAACACGGTTGCCATGTCTGCTTAATCTAAAGTCTTGGCTTTATTTGGGCTCTTTTTCCCATTGACTGTGGAGTTCTGTTTCTCGTTGGATCTGGCAACCCCGGAATTAAACCACGTAATTAAACGGACACACTAGTGGAGATTCTGAAATGCAGCATATACTGGAGAAAATGACAAAAGCTATGATTTAATATTAAAGTTTGATGTTTGTGTCACAGTTTTCTGTCATGTAAACCCGGAGGTTTCCCATTATCTGATTACCCAAGCGCATGTAACCTTGTTGATCTGATTACAGACAAAACTGGTTTTCTGCAGCTATCAGATTAAGTGCTTGTCCTCATTGTCTGCAGCATAACTGACTTCTTCATGCAAAAAAAAAAACTAAAAGAAACTCAGAATTAGATAAATGCTGGGGCATTATGGGAAATGTAGTGCCTGTAGTGAATTTGCAAAGCATGTCTTCTGTAGTTCTGCTAAGCAATCCAGGATAAAATTTTAGTGGGGCACAGCAACATTTTAAGGGGGTCCGATGATGGCCCGATACACTATACTTAGAGCAGTTAGTTTAGGGGCTGCTTGTAAGCGCACACAATAGAAAGGCAGCTGAATTGATCCATATGAAATATCTTGTTACGCACTGTCCACACTGTGGCAAATCTCTCACCTATGCACGAGGAGCCATACTTAAGCAACTTAAGCAACAGTCTTGAGGTTCTGCTTCTGTTTCTAATTTTTATGGACCCCGAGGGGCAAACTGTTGTGCAGCCAGAGGTATACAAATAAATAGTACCCATACAATATAACTGATACCGTTTGACTGCACTATGCAAAAATCAGTATAAATGCACAGAAGTCCAATAAAGTAATATTACAATTACATGAGCGCTCATAAAATACAACTCTATTTAAATGTGATGCCATCTATGAAGAAGCACACTTTTTAGAAAGCCAGTTGCAACTGGGACAAAAGGTTTCTTAAATCTATTAGTTCTGCATCTCGGCAGCTTACACCTGGGTCCGGATGGAAGTAGAACGAACTCCCCAAACAAAGGGTGACTGCCAAAAAGACGAAAACCATAAGGTAAGAAAGTTCATTAAAGTTTGTCCCTGCAATCTTAAAGCATTTAATTACCTATTTATTTCTATAGTGCATTTTTACATTAAAGCACTGTCTCGAAGCAGCCCTACTACCCCCTAGACCCACTGCCTTATGTGAGCAAACCTAGGGTGGCAGTGGCAAGGGCAATCTGTGCACTGCACAGCTCCAGAGATCCCTGGTTCAGTCCTCGGATTCTGGATTAATGTGGAGTTTGCATGTTCTCCACAGGTCCACGTGGGTTTACTCCGGGCACTCCAATTTCCTCCGACATTCAAAAAAGCGTTAGGTTAACGAGTCCGGGTGCTGTTGTGATGTGATCATAAACAAATAAACAACCACAAAATCCCTACATATGATGAGGAAAAACTGGGAGGACCAAGACCAAATTGGTCACAGATACACACCGAGTCCTGTCCATCAGGAGCTTCTCTGGTCCATTGGTCATGCCTTCTCCATTATGCTTTCTTGACCTAATCTCTTCGACTCACAAGGCTGAATTATTTAACTACATTTGCAGTATTCCCAGAGAGAGTTAATTACAATTAACGCGATTAGAACCTCACTAAGGCTTGACTCAATTATAGCTCGACTCAGACAGCTTGTGTGTTCCCTGATACGCCTTTAAAGGGGCCTAAGATGGTGTGTGTGTGTGTGTGTGTGTGTATGCAAAACACTGCCGGAATGAAATTAAAATGAAGTGCTGAGCATATTTTCATTAATGCCGAGGAGGCCCGGGGAGGCAGAGCTCATTTCCCGCCCGAGGATCCAACTCTAATGACTGCATTGTTTTACGGGGCCGCTAATGACGATATGTGACAAACTCATTTCAACAAAGATTCATCATTCATTCGCCTGCAATAAAACACACACACACACACACACCCGTTTACCTTGCGAACAAAAAATCATTTAGCACAACGATGGATAATTGAAATTAAATTCGAAAGAATAAAGAGGAGGGAGGGTTTGATAGCGCGCGGCCTCATGGAGGAGCTCATTGGCTTTAAGGGCAGACAGGTGATAAGAGATGAATCACTCTTTCGAATTGTAATAAAGTCGTGCCATTCTGCACCGAGTGTGTGTGTGTGTGTGTGTGTGTGTGTGTGTGTGTGTGTGTGTGTGTGTGTGTGTGTGTGTGTGTGTGTGTGTGTGTGTGTGTGTGTGTGTCTGTGTGTGTGTTATACGTCTTTAAGAACAAATGGTTTTGAGAGGAAATGCACTTTTTGGAGAGCGCGTTTTCTGCTTTAGCAGGATTTTTAATATTAATTAACAACCCTACCCAATAAAACTTTAATTCGAACGATTAAGTGTTTTCGTTTGTGCTCATTTTTTCGCTGGTTTCGTTTTTATTTGAAGTGAAACATTTAGACCGACAGAGCAATTCGAATAAACTCCCAAAACTGTTGGATATCGTTTGCGTTTTGGTGATGCGCGCTTTGCAGTTGGTGAAACTTATTTTTTTCCAATAATAATAATAATAAAAAAAATAATAATAATAATAATAATAGTGTGTAACTCCAGTCCAGTGTTCCAGGGGTCCCGGGCTCTCCTGCACCCCTCCAGCAGTGGGTCCAGACCCCGCTCTTCTGTAAAAACCAGGCGCTTCTTTCTGTCTCACCGATTTTCAGGCAGCTTGTTCATGCACAAAGTCCAAAGTCTTGTCGAACTGGGTTGTGTGTTGTGTGTTTTTGTGCAGACACGGCTGTGTGAAACAGACACAGATCAAAGCACCGAGACTCTCCCACTAAAGCTCACTATAAAGCCACGGGTCCTTTTGTCTGGTGTTGCTAGGCTTCAAGTCAACTAAAGGAAGGGGTTCCGCTAATCACAGTCGATACAGTCGCTCCAAGTCTCTTAGGGCCTCTCCCAAAACATTTCACAGGGTTAGGGTACCTGTTCGGTCAGGAAGGGCACGGGGAGAGCTTCGGGGAGCTGTGTGGAAGAGTGCACATCACTTCTGAGTACAGGGGTTTAAGTGGAATCGTTTTATTATTAATAATAATAATAATAATTATTATTATTATAATAATATGATTTTAATCATTTATCATTTAAGGTATATACCTTATTTAAATATCAGTTTTAAATCTGAGGAATGCTGTCTTAACCCATCCATTTGGTTCATTAATTGTTCTACCAATTCCATTTTTCCTTTACAATCGCGTTGCAGTTTGACGGCTCCCCTTTTTTGGATCATTATTTTAAAAATAAATGAATAGCCAGACTAACTTGAATGATACATAATCTTGTTCATTATAATTCATTGGTTAATTATCCTATGTTTATTTTATTTACTGGTCCGGTAACAGTGCAGTGAGTATTTAAATCAATTTGCAACCTTTACATATTCATAAAACCATTTAAAACATTTTTAGTAGCTAATACAGTGACGTTCATAACAGAGCAAACTGTCCATTCCATTTTATTATTATTATTTATTGGGAAAATTGCTGGCCCTGATCCCACCTATTAAAGACGTTCAATCATTGAGAAATCTTCCACATTTCAACTGTTGTGTCTGTAATACGAATATAAATCAGCAGTCGCACGAAATATTTCGTTCCGCACGTATGTTTGTGTATTGGGGCCATTTTCCCACTCGTTTTTAGGTTCGTTCCTTGAGCGAGCAGGTGCATTTCCTCCTACCTCACCGACCCCAGGCACGCCGTTGCCACGATTCCCTTCCGTTTTGTTCTATATTTCTTTGAATCATAAAAAGCCCCGGATCCTCGGAGTGTCATTGCGCGCTCGCGCCTTTGCCATTATGGTGGGTTTTCGCGCCGCGGCTCGTAAATTACAGACATTACAGCGAGTCCGTGTTTCTTTTTGCACGGCCGACATGAAATAGTGTTTGAGTGGCGGAAAAGCTTGCTGTGTGATTTGACTACTTTGTGCAGCTTCCACCCACTGATTTTCTGATGAAAGAAGAAGAAGGACGCACGCGCCGCCGGATGCTGTCAAAATTGGCAGAACCAAAAGAATCGGTGTTCGTAAAGAAGAAGTCGTTCATTGTTTCTTTTATTTCTTGTTTTGCTTTTCTTTCCCCTTTTTTCTTTTTGAGAGTTGTGATAGGACATTTGAGCCAACGGTCTCAAACTTTGTCCCTCAAGTCTTAGAGCGGAAAACAAAATAATGCAACAAAGACTAAACAAAAGCTTTTCTGTCAGGCTGCAGACCTGGGTCAGTGTGTCCAGAACAAGCCCGGTTCACCCAGTCAGAATACCGACATGGATCCTGGATCCTTCAGACTTAAAAGAGGGATTTAGAAATAAAGACAAGAGGCTCAAATCGGGCTGATTTCATTTGGAAGAATTGTTTCTCAGTTCTATACGTAAATAAAACACATCATGATCTGTCAGTGTGGCCATACGGACTAGTGTGGTGCTCTGGGAGATGCCTTATATACTCTATGGGGTAGCACAGACATAAGTCATAAAGAGGCATAAAAGAATAAATCTTTAAGACATTTTAGTGCGCGATAGTAAAACAAAATACGGAAATGTAAACAATAAATCCAGGATCAGGCTGGAAATATCTAAGTGCGCCTTCTTTTCTGTCTCACTACCAAACATTTAAAGTTATTTCTTGATTGCTATATGAAGACACGATATCGAATGTGGTTCCGCGGTGGAGAGAAATTAAAAATGTGCTAAACTTTGTGCCCCTTTGTGTTAAGCCATCCAGGTCTCTGAAGGCGCAAGGCTGAAGCTTCATTCCTGCGCGTCCCTGTTGCTTTACTCACCATTTCAATAACAGGCTTAGAAGTTTATCGAGCTCCGTTTTTCTCTTTTAAATTTCCTATATGAATTCTAATCGTCTGAAAGAGACGCGCAGGCGCACACGGCTTTGGTCTGAAAGCTGGATCTGTGCAGAGCTTGTGCTTTAGAAACTCCTGTCCAAATTCCTCCATGTTATTGAGACTCACTGTCAGGTTTAGCCGAGGTATTTACCCATGCACACACACACACACACACACACACACAGGTGCACCTGCACCCCATGTCATTTAAAAATCTCCCAAGCAAAGGGAAACCTACAACAACAAAAAAATATCCCCAAATGACAGCATTTAAATGGCAGTACCGTGAGGCAGCAGGCTGTGGCTCTGGGACCGAGCTCAGACTAAAAGTTTTTTCCAAGCACTGGACGTGAGATCGGTCTCACATTTGTAATTAAACGTCTCGTTCAAAAAAAACTTTTAAATCCTGAATTAAATCTACGACAACGTTTAATTAGAGAATGAGTGTTGAGTTGATAAGGGTTAATCAGATTCTGGAGCAGAATGTAGCTTTATTATTGGTTTTCCTTTGTTTTTTTAATAACACGCTGCAAATGATAAACGAACGCGATGTCTTTTACTTGATATCTGTATTTCGCTCATCGCGCTGCCTCACTTCACGTTTTCAGTAAATATTCGGTGTCCGTAAGGTTTGTGCTCTCAGTGTAACCGCGAGCCCTTGGGTTCCAAGTCTAGAACCGTCTCTTTTAATCCAATTACTAATTACAAACAGAACCGGGTGCCGAGACTTTTGCACAGTTTCCACTTCAGCACTGCTTCTCTTATTATCTGGTTAATTTACAAAAGTTACAAAACTACTAGTCAGAATTTCAGTCCGAACTTTTTAGCGTTTCTTATATATAATTATAACATTATTATATTTATAATTAAATAATTCTAATAATTATAACATTATTGTCTTATAAAATATTGTTTTTGTCCTATAAAGTAACTGATAATAGTCGAGCAAGAATTAATCCCTTAATAATAATTATAATAATAATGATAATAATGATGATAACAATAATAATATTATCATCAGTATTATCATTATTATTATTATTATTATTATTATTATTATTATTATTATTATACACAACTTAATTTGATTTCGATCTATTTTAAAGATTCAGAACTGCAGAGCAGCTTCAGGATTTTACTTTGAAGACTAAAAATATTAAGCACTTTAAGTTGTTGCAGTTTTTTTTGTTTGTTTTGGGTTTTTTGCTGCGTTGTTTAAAATTGTTCATTTCAGCAACAGGTTATTAAATCGATTATGTTTGTTGTTATGGATAGATTAAATCATTTTATAGATACTGCGTAATATATATTATTGTATGTGTAATATATTATTGTATATTGTATGCAAATATATATATATATTATTTTATACATTATTTAAGGTATTGATTGTTTTATAAATATTTATATTTATAGATGTATAAAGCATATTTTAATTATTGAAATAAGAAAAGAAACTGTAGAACATGTATTATAATCTATTAACGCATAAAAGCTTGTGATAAACCCACAGTCCCCGGAGCCTCTGGAATCGTGTTCTAAGAGTCTTCATGTCCATGACGTTAATTGAGCCAAATTCAGCCGGTGATTTTGGAGAAACCCATAATGCAACGGAAAGGAGAAAGCTCTAATGAAGCCTCACCGAACCCCTAAAATTCTCTGCTGAGGTTTGAGAGCAGCTAGATCCCTTCAGCCTTCGCCTCAATTCTAAAACTACTCTCTAAAATTTTAAATCTTAATCCGTTCAATTAAGACGTAATATCTGGTTTTGTTCACTTGTTTTTACTCAAGTTCGTTTTCAGAGCTAAAGCGAAATTTAAAAACAAATTAAACGTCACTTTTTTGCCGTGCAGTAAAACATCCCTCTTGAATAGCTTGTTTGATTTGTAACTTCTTGTGTTTTATTGTAACTCTGAAAAGCTTCGGGCTTTGCTCAAAAGAGCTTCTCACAACCGACCAACAATAGTGGAACAGGCTAAATCTGCTCTCTGAATAGATGCACCGCCTGTCAGTGTCCTTAGTGTTTTTTTCCCCCTTCTTCTTCTTACGGTTCTTAGAAGCTCTGACATCTCTAGCACGGTTCAGGTCTGAATCACGAGTCTGATCTCGTGCTGTGTCCAATCCAGTGCTCATAAGTTTGAAGGGAAATGTCACAATAATGCAGCCTCGGTTAAAATAAATAAATAAATGATCAAATCCGAATTCAGTCTTAATGCCACATTGTTGTTGTTGTTTTGGGGGTTTTCTGCAGGGACCAGCACCCGCAGATCTACCACGTGGATCCCGTCTTTCACTCTGAGCACGTTGTTCTCTTATCAATCTGCTCAGATTGGAGGCCTGTCAGGTTAGTCACGTGCTAGCTCAGGTAAGGACCTCTAAGTCCTAATGAGCGCTCCTCTGGGAGGCTGCCTGTGCGCTTCTGGGGCTTCACCCCACCACCGACACACAGCTCCCTGCGACTGATGAGCCACCAGCTCTGCAGAGGAACGACATGAACCTCGTTACGTATTACAAACTGCAGACTGAAGGCAGAACCTGAAAGGTTTGACACCAATCTGACATTAGGCTCTAAAAGAGATGCTTATCGACAGCCATGGCTGTTTGGAACACGTGCTGTAAGACTTGGACTTAGAGTGGTTGGGCATTCGTTTCATTTCCATCCCACTTAGTTTAATTCAATTAATCGTATTCAATCCCGACTTTGTTGATGTTGATCAAGATTAACGCCGGTGTGAAACGTGTGAAGGAGAAGTAATAGCTTTAGAGATGATTATATGTGCCCAAGATTGATTTCGTCCATTATTTCAGTGAAACATTCTGTCATTTACCATTGCAAATGTCAAAGCGGGGGCAAAGGTGGCTTTCCCCTAAGAGCTCAGCCTAATTATACAATTTGTCTTGTGGCTGGGACAGACCAGAGGAAAGCCTCCATTGGGACTACTTCTTCAGCGGGCTGATTCCATCACCGCGGTTCAAATATTTCTCCGATATACAGGTGAAATCCCAACTCCTCTCGTCTACGTTTACATTTAGACATTAGCAGACCCCCATCTAGAGCGACTTTGAATTGATACCATCTTCAGTCCAAGGAATTATGGGTTCTGTCCCAAGACACAGCAACTCTATGTACTGGACTAAGTATTTTTACCTTTTGTTCAATATTTTGTTTATTTTTCACTATTTTCTTAGATTCTCTGTTTTATTATACTCTTCAGAATATTACATTTACTCAAACAGTTTACGTATTATTACACATTATTTTAATTATTACATTTAAATATGTTCTCTCTGTGAATATTTAGCTTCTATTTAAACAGTTGCTACAAAGCTTAGTAATTAGATATTAGATCAATTCTTGCATGCAACACCTAAGCCGCCCAAACAGGTCGGGTCACTTTTTTTGAGTCTTGGTCCTAACAAGGTTTCTTCCTTTTAAGGTTTAGGAAGTTTTTCCTCGCCACTGTCGCCCTAGGCTTGCTCAGTTTGATTTTGGCTTTAGATATTAGAAGATAATAGATATTTGTCAAGCTGCTTGGAGACAGTCCTCCACTGTAAAGAGTGCTACAGAAATAAATCTGACTTTGATTTTGACTTTGACTTAAGGGACTTGCTCAAGGACCCAACAGCTTGGCAGAGGTGGGGTTTGAACCTTATAGTCCACTAAGCCATCACAGCCACTTCTTAACTGATTCCTAAGCATTGAGTGGTGAGACTAAACAGGTTTATTAAATCTGCTAACCAAACGCTGTATCTGATCCCCACCAATATGGTTTGGTGTTGGCACAAACAGACCTTCATCCATACCGCCAAAGACCGAGACCAAAACCAAGGCTCGTGCATTCTCTGTGCTGGATATAAAGCACGATATGGTACAACAACGTGAATGCTTTTAGACACACTTCATGTCTGTAGAGATGCCTGTCAGGGTTTGTTCTCGCCCCGATAGGAACAAAGCCTGCAATGCTTTGTATTTTTAATTGAAGTCTAACTTGAGCCCAAAACGTCCAGGTGGGCCTTCCGCATGGGGAGAACAGATAAACTTATGAAACTGCACCAGTGTAGTTTGAGTCTGGATAACTGTAAGGAGATACGCCGCGGTTCTTGCACTACATGTCCAAACTGCTGCAGTCCAGGTATAAAAAACAAGCAATCAGCAGCACAGGGGGACCTTTAGGTCTGCTAGGCATAGTTATTAGTGGTTCAAAGCCATGTCTAATGGCTGTTTCAAGGTCAGTTTGAGAACGCTGGAACCTGCCTGTGATGGTTAAGAACATCCAGCCACCTGAGTGGAGTCGGAGCACAGCGTGGGGCACGTGGCCCAGTGACGCAACTGGGACAGTTTAGGGGATTCTTTTAAATACGCCTTGGGCTTATCACGCCGGGATTAGCGCCCCACCGAGGGGAGGACTGGTTCTGGATATTGATGGGTTGCAAACTGGTAATACACAAAGTACAAACTGAACAGCGTTAGAGCAAGAAATTATTCTAGATCTCTTATATATCTCTTCTGCCTTCCCTCTCTCTCACTTTCTCTCTCCTTCCCGTGCTTTATGGTGACCCAGCTGTGCAGGAATGATTTCTTCACACAGAATCTTGACCTTTTCCTCTATGAGGGGTGTTACAGCTGCATTCAGACGCTCTGCTGTGGTGTGTGTGATAGTTTCTTAGAAAGAGGACCCTTCACAATCTTCAGCTAAAACACCTCTTAAAGTTTAAGCATTCATCTTAATGTCCGTGGCACCTTTCTGGTTCAGGCACCGTCCCATTGATTAAATACTGTATTTGATTTCAGCCCTTGTAGAATCAGGTGATCCTCAACAAACTCTTTTCTGACAGGTAAGCTGAAGAGGGCTTTTAAAAATGACCTAAATATTTGCAGCAAGTTCAGTCACAATTCATTGCCTATACCCCTTGGATCGTCCAAGACTCGACATCTTTTAGTCCCGGACTAGGGCCGCACAAATGCTACTGAGCATTTACCACCTGGACGGAGCAAGGCTTCAGTTGATGCATTTAGAGGCTTTTAAGCAGATCCTGTCAAACACAAGTCGAGCGGGGAAGTGCTAGTTTTGGCTCTGAGACTTTCAGCCGTATGCTCGGCATGCTGGATGGGCCAGGTACGAGGGACTGGCTCCAGCGCTTGTCCGTGGACGACCTTGCTCTCCTCACCCCAAGCTTTGGAAAGCCTCCCAGTCCTGTGGCTCCACATTTGGACGAGCACCAAGTTTGTAGGTCCACAGATGTTGCCGGGAGGCCAGATATTATGTCCAGCAGACAAGCAAGATGATTCATATGTGTTTTCAGTATCAAAGGACCATCGCTTGTACTTTTTGGCTCTGAGGCTCAAACCACAATGCAGTCTATATGTAGATAGACAGATATGTAGGCGTGTACACACTGCTGGCACAATAAAGCAGTGTTTCAGCCTTCTGCACCATTAAATGCGCTGTGTATTTGGAAGAAATTGCATTTTATGAAAGTAGCAGTGATTTATAAATAATATTAAAGGTGTTAATAATGTCTTAAAGTAAAAAATGTCTTAAAGTAAAAAATTCCTACATGAATTAAATGCATTTAGATATTAGGTCAGTGTCCTTTATAGACTATGCCAGATTTACCCAAGAATAAAATAGCATTAAGAATATAAAAAACTAAATGTTCCTTATTATTTTCAGTAGCAAAGAAGGCTTAAATGCTGACAACAAACACAATACAGTAAAAAGAGTATCTGGTTTCATCTAAAACAGCAACTAAAAATGTCAGAAATCAGGACAGAGTTTACCTGCAGGTTGCAAACTTTACAAAATAACAAAATCCAAATATTATAATCATTTTTAAAATGTATATAACACGGTAAATATGGCATCTTTTGGAAAATACCACTCCTCTAAAAGATTAATGATCATCAAAGATGTTTTACATATGTTATACGTTTAAATATCTGGAAGGCTCAATATTATTGGTTGCAATTAATGCCATAATGATTAAAAACTGATTAAAGATTGATCAAAAACCTTTGCTTTCCTTTTTGTCTCGGGATTCGTTGCTTCATTTTCATGCGTGGTATCTTCTCCAGATTTGCAGTCTCGGCCAGACTGAACATGTTGCATATGCGCACTAATAAATAAATAAAACTTAGAACTTGCAGGATTTCTATACTGATGCTAATCTGCAGCCTGTTTTTTTTCGTGCAGCAGGAACCCGTATAACATTTCTGCAGCTCTCTTTGTGTTAACTCTTAAAAAGCGAGCTTTTCAGATGTAATTAGGAATAGACGATGATGTACTCTTGGTGTAATTGATTTAATGAACTTACTATGAAACTATTAACGGCGGGTGGAGGTCAGTCAGAGCCCCACGGCGAGGCCGCAGTCTCGCAGGAATTCAAAACACGGCACTAAATAGGTGAGCTGTTCTCTGAGGAGAAAATGCACAGCTTTCGACTCTTAGCTCCGCTCTACAAATCCCACCAAGTCCCCAAACATACCGCAGAAACGCAAAGGCGAGCAAACGTGTAGCTGCTTTCTTTCGTTTTTTTTCCAAGATGCAAGCTCATAAACGTTTATTACTTACAGCGTTGCTGGCGACGGTGCTCCCGTAGAAAACTTTTCCAGGGGTGTTTCTTTGAAATAAAGTTTTATTAAAGCTAGACGAAGACTAGAAATGCAAGATGTCCGCTAGGCTACGGCTGTAAGTGCACCGGGTTTTCTCACTTATTCGGGAAACTTAAGACAGCAGCAGGTAGGGAGCTTGGAAGACTTTGGCAGGCTGCCTGGATTAAGTAGTTTGTGCCCAGTTTTATCGGGCTTTGCTCTACAGAACAGCTACTGCCATGGAAAAAAGAAATATACAGCCCTAATCACTTGTTAGCGCGTCTCTAAATTTAGGAGTGGAAGAAAGGGGGTTTTCTTAAGACGTTCGTGTAAAGGGTTTGGGTTGCAAAATGGTGCAAACAATTTGGGAGTTAATAAATACATTTGAAGTATGAATGGACGAAGTGTCAGGCTTGATATTGGTTTGCATGCAAAACATTTGTCAATTTGAGTTTAAGATCTGAATACACAGCAAGGTGCTCATAACTGGTGTGTTATTGTATGTTTAGGCCCATGACTTATAGTCCCATTTCCAGTCACTCTCAGCTGTAGGACAGGGAGCTCAACTGGGAGAAAAACTAAAATAGGGTGTTCTTTCACTCTCAGACATCATTGAGAAAAAGCTATATATAGGCTACGATATGGTCGTCCTTTGTTGCCTTATATACATGAAGCTGATGATGTGGACTTCATGTGGAACTGAAGGAGCTCCTCGATCTTATGGCAAGTAAATCTAGAAAGGACCATAACGTCGTGCCCACTTTGAGCCCGCGTTAAAGTCGACGTGAAAGTGGCGATGTGCAGCAAACACGCTCTCGTCCTGCCTGATTATTGTGTCTCTCATAAAGGCGAGCTGGGGACAGATCTCGCTGCGTCTTCACGGCTCCTTCGGGCTTTGTCTTTTTCACGAGTGGCGTCTGCAAGTCTGACTCCGCGGAGTTACTGATTTGCGGGCTGCATGTTAAGGTGGCCCGTGTTAAGTGATTTCCACGGGCTAGGAGAGCAAAACGTCGACAAAAGGAGCAGCGTCTCGATTGAACGGCGTCGTTAGGACAACCGGGAAGTATTCCTGCAGATAATCAGCCCGACTTCAAAGCGTCTCCCATTCAGCTGCGGCTGCTTCAGCTCTTTTTATGAAGTTCCCCCTTTTTCACTCGGAGGGGACCCGTCGCTTTGATTATTTTTCATCGTGTTTATTTTGCCCCATTCACAGGGCACTTGTTTTAAATAAATAAAAGATCACTCTTTCACATGGCCCACTGTCGCTCCGACACAAAAAGATGGGTAGCGCCACGACGCTTGTCTCAAATTAAACCTGAATGTACTCTTGGGAGTTAAAGTGGTTTGGGAACGAAATACTAGAGAGGTTCTGGTGAAATGCAAATTGACTTGCGCTAACGTGCCATGAAACTAAGGTCAGTGCAACTGTATCTTAATAGATGGTCTCAAGTGGATGAATGGACCGGAGGGAGTCAGGGATTTTTTTTAAGTGCACTTGAACTTCGTACCATTGGTAACAAAGAGAGAGAGAGAGATACGAATTGTGGTTGTGTTGTTACAGGTAACCACCTGCATTCAGTCAGGAGAAATTAGGTGTTGAGTTAGCACCTTAAAACGAATCGATACACAAAGCAGCTCAGATCATTTGTCATTTAGTAGAACAGCGACGTGAAAACCACGTGGGTTCGAGAGAGGTTTGATGAGCACCCCTTTACCGGACCGTCCATGGGACAGATTCAGATATTAGCGTCGCCATAGAAATCCTAAGGCACCATGAAGAGTGTCAAAGCGCCCAAAAGCTTTGGGCTCTGAAGTCCAGCTCGCTTTGAAGTGGTGCAGTACCGGGAGTTTGTCAAATTCGGATTCCGTAGCGTGGACAGGGGGCACTTGGGTGTGTGCTCAAGCTTTTTAATCGAGAAACTAAGGATGGGGGTTCGTATTAACAATGCAAAATCCTCTTTATTGTCGGGCATCTTTTATGTTTCATATTTCCCATGGCTGCAGTGCACTTACCGCCTTTTAATTTGGGTGCACCACTGGTCAGCTGCAGCCTTTCCCGTTGGCAAGGATACGGATATTTTGAATCTATGATTTTATTCAACCTGTACGCACTAATAATAGAAGCTTCCCCTACTTTCAAAAGCAGATGTCTTTTTTCCTTGGTCGTGAAAAAATCATTCTCATCCTCTTTTTTTTAGCCTGGACTGTAAACGCTGAAATTAAGAAGCTAAACCTTGTTTGTTTTCCCTTATTTTGTCAGTCACGTTAAACAGAAGCGAGATACACAAAACTCAAGGTCTGGCTGAAAAGACCGTAGTTACATGTTCTTTATTATTCAAGTCCATAAATTTGTACAACATCACGAACGTTACAGCTCTCCACAAACCTCTTGACGCTTTTGTCTTCCCAAAACAGCACCATGCACCGCAATAATAATAATAATAATAATTAATAATAATAAAAACATGACTACACAGGACATGCGTGGGATCTTCACATTACATTTTCTATTCAAGTAAAACCTTTACACAACACGATAAAAATCACTACATCTCACCAAAAATTAATCATATTATTCTTTGGTGTATCTGTAATTCCAGACCAAACATCGATACCAGCAAATAAATTACAATGTACAAAACTCATTGGAACGTCAGCACAACATTCACGATCAACACTATTTATTTTTTTTATAAATCCGTCAGGGAATAGGCCCGTCCGCTTTACAATATTTAGGGTCTCAGAGGACACATCATACTCTTAAATCAGAGTTACATTGGCTTTTTTGCATAAAATGCAGTTTTAAATAGTCCTTAAATATCACAAAAAAGTCGCACCCCCCACACACAGCACGGTTATTGTAGAAACGTTAACAATTAGGCCTACTCAACAGTTTAAGAATAAACAATTTTCCCTTCGTGTTGAGATTATACAGCCCAGAGGCAGGCCTATATAAAATGTTTCTCACTGCAAAAACACTAGGAGTGCTGACATTATAGAAACACTTGGTACAATTGGCTCTCGGACCTTCCCCGAAGACCTCTGGGGGGTGAAACCTCTAGAAAATGGTCATTCATTAATACAAACACATAAATCACCAGTACCAGTTTCGTATAAAGGATGCCAGGCTCACCTAATAAGCTGAATATGACTTGCTCAACCAGGACCACACGGTAAATGCAGGAGAAAATCTAGCCTAACCTTAAAGCAGTGTACGAGACATTATCCTGCGTTTTAATGATTCAATGTTCTGATTATTACCGAATACTAACTGTCGAGTGCAACGGTCTGTCTAGTGCATGACCAAAATGTTAGGGCCACATTTCAGAAGCATCCTAAGATAGGTAGGTAGGTAGGTAGCTAAGTGTCAATGGCACATGCCTTTCACCATCTGACATCCGTGGCGCTGTTGCGTGTTTTTCCACCAACACATGATAGACCTGTATAAAAGACCCAAAACAAAACAAAACAGTGTGATGCAACAAACGTGTATCCCTCGTGTCCCACATCAGAGCATAGTCCTTGGGTCAGAATGTCTATAAGAGTCCTCGTCCTCGGAGTCGGAGGTTGGCACGTCGCTGGAGGGGGTGTGGAGATTGTTGGGGACTGCAGTGCCCTGGCACACGTACCACTCGTTGAGGTTGGTGACCTGCGGCGAGAGGTTGGCCGTACGCGTCCGCTGCGGCTCCGCGGAAGGTGCGAGAGCGTCACCGAGCCCCACCGAGGAGGAATGATAGGTGGCGGCTGATCCGGCGGATGGGGGCGGAGGGGACTTGCAGTGTACCTTCATGTGCTTGCGCAGGGAGCTCGGGTGCGTGTAGGACTTGTCGCAGCCGCGCACTTTGCAGTAGTAGGGTTTGTCGCTCGTGTGCACGTGCGAGTGCTTCTTCCTGTCACTGCTGTTGGCGAATTTGCGGTCACAGCCATCGAACTCGCACTTGAAAGGTTTCTCGCCTGGAAGAAGAAAAAAACAATCAATAGTAGGCCACCACCTTAAAAATGGGTCGTTTGACAGGTTTCCTTGGATGCCAACTGATTCTAGCGAAACATATTACTAGTATTTCTAGAAGACCCTTAAGTACTGGGGCTGTAGTAGCTTAGTGGTTAAGGTTGGAGCGCAGACCAAAAGGTCAGATTTGTCTACAGCACGTTTTACAGCTGCTCAGAGCAGCTTCACAAACATCTAGGCCTACAGGCCCAACTGAACAAGGCTAGCGCAACAGTGGCGAGGAAAAACACCCTAAATGTGATGAGGAGATCCTTGGAAGGACCAACAGTCAAAAAGGGAACCAGAGTATCTGCTTTATGTAAGAAATAAACTAAATGACCTAAATAACCAGAAGATCCAGTGTTTAAATCCAAGCTCTGCCACTGTTGGGTGTTTGAGCAAGGAATTTAACCCACCATTACTTGGACTGTAAGACTGTATCAGTTGTAAGCCGCTCCGGATGAGAGTGCCCACCAAATAACTAAATGGAATTGCAAGTAAGAAACAGTTCAATGTTGGTTCAACATGGATCAAATGACTTACTAAAAGGGTTGTATTATAATCGGTACATCCTTCTGTTATAATTTTCTACTGTCTATTAATTTTTTCATTCTCAAGAACACTTTAGGGTGCTAGCACGGTCCCCAAGAGTGTACCACTTGACTGGACAGCGAGAATAGGTTTTTAGATCATTTTTAAACATGTATATTGGTATATTGAGTCTACACCATGTTATTCACCCAAGAGATGTTCCATTATACAGAGCAGCGAGTTGAACATGCACAACACGTGCCATGACTGCCACCTTCATGCAATTTCATCCGCACTACAATACGCCGTGATTGGCGTACCGCCTTACGTAGTCCTTCCAGGAAAATCAGGCGTGTTAACGACGCTTTCCCGGTACAGTCACGGCTACCGTAGTGAGCTGAGCTAAACCAGCACTAGCAGCAAAACACTGCTTAGTTAGAGCAAGATGTCGCTATATAAAAGCAATGTATACTCTGTAAAGCACGTGTGCATGACCTAATTGCAGACAAACTCAGCACAACATAGCAGGCCTAGTAAAGACCTGTGACAAACCATAAGCATGAACAACGTTGCAGCCCTAGCTCGTGCATATCAGGGCAAATATAAGCTAACTTGCATGGCTGGCGTTGGTCTTATAGTGTGGTGTACTTCGTTTCGTGCACTAATTCTAAGAACTGAAAACAGACGCTCAGTCTTAGTGTTAAGTAACGGCGAAGCAAGCAAACGAATCCCACGTGCATGTACATAACCGGAAACTGCTGTTTACTGAGAGCTGAAATTGACTCACTATTCAAACCAGGCTGAGGTTGAATTAAAAATTAGAAAGTACAATGCAACTGTGTGAGACAGCAGTCCCA
Source organism: Ancistrus triradiatus (assembly GCA_025084515.1). Classification (NCBI taxonomy): domain Eukaryota; kingdom Metazoa; phylum Chordata; class Actinopteri; order Siluriformes; family Loricariidae; genus Ancistrus; species Ancistrus triradiatus. Next base: position 105,511 of record JAJAGP010001043.1, read on the forward strand.
GTTTTAACTAAAAAAAAATAAAAGCCAAGGCTCAACCGTGGCCCATGTCGGACTGGCAGTGAATGTCTGCAGCCAGACCCTTCCTCGTCGGGTTATTTTTGGGCAGAATCGACAAACCCAGGGGCAACAATCGAATTTGACATGTAGCATAGCATCACTTTGCTATACAATCGAAAAATCGACCGAGTTTAGGATCGTATGCACGTGATGCATGCACTGTAAAACATTTTAGGAGTTAACATGGATTTGCGCTTCTTAAATAATTCATGCATTAAACGCCCAAGACTCCTGAGGCGCTCGACTTGTACTTTTAAATGCAAGAGAAAAAAAAGTAGCCTAATCGCGCAGGAAAGGTAAACAACTGTAACAGAAGTTGGAAATAAGTAGCCAAATAATTAGTAGCCTAACTTCTCCACCGAGTTAGCGATTTAACCCTATCGTTTAGTTCTCCATCTCACTTTGGGACTACAGCACTAGATCTCCAAACACGAACGACTGAGGAACAGAGCAAACCGCCTGACTGACCTGTGTGAGTCCTCTTGTGAATTTTCAGGTTTTCCGAGCGGGCAAATACTTTTCCACAGCCAGGAAAAGGGCAAGGAAAGGGTTTCTCTCCCGTGTGGACGCGGATGTGGTTGATGAGTTTGTACTTCGCCTTAAACGCCTTTCCCTCTCGGGGACATTCTTCCCAGTAGCAGATGTGGTTGCTCTGCTCGGGTCCGCCGACGTGCTCCACGGTGACGTGGTTGACCAGTTCGTGCATGGTGCTGAAAGTTTTCGAGCACGGCTTCTTGGACGTCTGCTCTTGGTCAATCCATTTGCATATCAGCTCTTGCTTGATGGGCTGCCTCATGTACCTCAAAAACGCCCCCGTGGCTCCATGAGGGGCTGAAGCCAGGTTTACGTTTAAGTTCATGGAGTTGTAGCCGTGCAGCGACGACGGTCCATAGTGTTCAGGCCTGTGGCCGAAGTGCTCCGGCCTGCCGTAGATGTCCCCAGGTAGACCCAGGCGCATCTGTCCGTTAAGAGCATGGTGGTGGGCACCTGGGGCCGCTTGCTCGTGAAGTCCCGTGAAAAGTGGATGGGCACCACCTTCCGTATGCCCGTAAGCACCTGTTGGGGAAATAAACATGCCATGGTGATGAGGGGAGGAGGCGGAACTATGCTGGTCGCCAAGTGCATGCATAGCAGAGGCTGAGAGTTCTCTCCTGAGGATGAAGTCCCTGCTGCTTGCGTAGCCTGAGTGGGGGTGAGCCACGGGGAAACCAACTGTGGTCTGAGAAGACGGGAACGATGCCGCGGTCTGGGCTTCGGGGTGGCTTTGAATGTGCTGCGATGGACTAAGTTTGAGAGCATTTGGCTGTACCATGTGCTCTGGTCCAAATGGTGTGAGAGCCACTCCAGGGTCGTTGCCCATCTCCCCAGGGTGGAGGTGGGCATGGTGGGAGTGAGGGTGATGCCCCCCTATCCCCGGGAAGCCTGTCATACTCTGATGAGGAAGGGGCTGAGTCGCTGCCAAATCCGCTAATCTTAACGCCGAATTCCTCTTGTTCAAAGGGGGCTCCATGTCTACAGCGTCATGTCCACATTCGCCACTATTGTTTTTCTCGCATCGCGAGCTTTCTAAACCATTAAAATGTATGTATATAGCGGTCTATGTAACTTCTTTTGTCCTGCCTCTAACTCTGCTTGCTCCTTTTCCCACTCTGTCCTCAAGCGATTGGCAGAACCTACAACAGTTGGAGGACACAGTGGGGAATACAGTTTAGAAATGGCACTGCGGGTATTGGACAGATTTCGGTGACTGGCAGTTAAGGGAGCGAAGCGATTGGCTATTTTTCAGCGCGCAGTCTCAGCGGGGTTCCGCCCCCTCACTCCCTTCACCGCTGCAGACTCCAAAAAGTTGTGCTCACAAAGTTGAAGCAAATCTGCATCTCTGGCGCTGTTTACCAGGACACAAACATGTGGATCCGCCACTATTTAAGAACAAACAGTAAACTGCTACGCTGCATCCACGCTTGTTTTAGTATAGAATCGGTCGCGCGGGCATACGGCACATTTTTAGGCGAATGCACTTTCATATTTCATCTAGAATTACACGTTTAGCCTATTAGACATGCTATTGGACATTAGATCTAGGATAAACCGATTAGTTTAATTAACAGGCTTGTTCTTCACAAACGACTCTGCGCTGGAGTGCAAACTAGAAACAAACAATTGGACATGTTGGGTTTTGCCTGTTAGCTCATCATTTTGTTGATCTACATCATTGTAGAATTATGTAATGTTTCAAGTCACCCAAATATTTTTTCTGTCCACATAATAGAAAATAGTGTTTTTTTTAAACTGATTTTTAAAGAACGCAAACTAGAAAACAATTACTGGAACTATAGCAGACGAATTTAAAAACGTTAGAAAGTTGAAGACAAAATATAAACATATTAGAACAGAATGCCAGGCTCGACACTACAGAGGCATGTTGTTGTACAGTATATGTGCATTATTTATTTATTTATTTTATATAAATTACAGAATAATAGAGCAAAATAGAGAATAAAGAAAAACGACGAACGCGAGACTAAGCAGTCTGCACCAATCCTCAGAGCTTCGCATGACTGGAAAATATTGAATGCAACATTTTACATTTTATCATACCTGTGTGTGTGTGTGTGTGTGTGTGTGTGTGTGTGTGTGTGTGTGTGTGTGTGTGTTAAACTTTATGATACAAGTACACGCCCTGTTAAGGTTCCGGTTGAACACAGCGGGATGTGAATCTGTCGTCGGTATAATATGTCTTCATTTAAAAATCACTCCTAAAAAAAAAAAAAAAAAAAAACCTCCCGTTAGTCTAGGAAAGTCCGGTTATTCCCTGTGCACTGGTTAATTTGGGTAGGTTTAAATTCGACGTAAAATATTATGGTTAAATTAATAAAATCGTTCGCCTGAATAAAAGGTCTGTGTCACTTTATGATTTATGTGAAATCAGACCTTCTACTGAGATTTTATTAATCTTTATAAATGCATCTGTTAGATTTAGCACTGGCAAAATAAAATATTTGATATGCAATTATAAAACTCGAGCTAATAAGTGAGTCACCCTTTTATTAACCTCTTTATCTGCGCCAGCGGTTCGGCAGGTCTTGTGTAAGTTTTATATTTTCAATTTAGTTTATTAAGATTTAGACGTATGTCATTTAATATTTATAGATCCCCCTGTTGATGATGCAAATTATAGCCAGAATACTGAAATATAACCTTTAAAAAGTTATTTCGTTCGGCCTGTATATTAAGAATAACGCTGATTAACTGACAATATGTAAACTCGGGCTTGTGAGAAATTACACATACACACACACACACACACACACACACACACACACACACACACACACACACACACACACACAAATATAGATATAAATCAATGTATTCTGTGTCCATGTATCTGTTTAATGTACTGGCTGCGTTATTCAAAACAAGAGGCGATGAGACGCCATTTCACCCCTGTTAAAACTCTTCAATGCACCAGGTTTTGTTTTAATGGGGGTATTCTTCACTTTACTGTTCATGGGGCCACATTTGAGGTCGGAGGTCAAACACCCTTGGAAAAAAGCAAGGTCATAGAAAGTAAGCAACAATGCGTTAACATATTGCTAACGTCAAAGCGGAGACAAACATCTCGTAGCTCCATCTTAACTTCTCCTGTTTTATTGAATCGCGTTTTTATTCCCTCGTGTGTTTTGCTGTTGTTGTGTTTTTTCGTGGCACAGTACGATAAGAGGTTTGGTTGCTCAACGGAGATGAAGTTTCCACAGAACGTGTACGCGTACGTGTGTAAGACTGCCCGTGATGGCTGTTTTACTTTCAGCTTGTTTATTTTGAAGCTAAAGAAGTGTGTGCTTTACATTTTTAACTCCATGTGGGAAGAGAAGCACAGAAAACCACGGCTCGGTGCCCCCAGGCCGACCGCGTCGCCGTCCTTTCTCATTTCTTTTTCTTCTTTTTTTCCCCCCATAGCCATGGCAAAGGGTTGAAGGTTTTGTGGTTTTCCTCCGAAATAAAGAACTTCTTAGAGAGGTCGGTAGACGTGACTTTGAACTTGGATCAGATCCTGCGTTTCCTGCGGAGAGGGTAGAAATGGGCTTGGGAAGAGAATTGGTCTATAACATTTAAGCTGCAGAGCTTTGAGCTGAGGTGCACACACAACCCTGGAAGTTTCCTCACTCCTTCTGCTTCTGTGTTGTTTTATGCGCGAGAAAGAAATCGGACAAAGTTGGGCTGGTTTTGGAACGGGAACGTGTGGAATCCGAGCTCACGGAAAGAGTAAGTGAAATCAGTTTTACATGAACAAAGGGATTTGTTTTATTTTTCTGTATTTTATTTTTAATGTTCCAGCCATTTAGTTGGACCGTTTGAGGGAACCGCGTGGGAGTGCCCATGTTGAGTCATTTTACTTTTGTATTTTCGACCATGATTTAGCCTAATTGTGTGTTTGCTTTGGTGGATTTATTTGGTAGGATGTAGTAGATTTGGCCACAAGGTCTGTTAGGTCCCTCAGTAATTTAGGCTAGGATTTTAAATAAATCAGAAAATAATCCTAAAATAGTTTGTTTCGTTACATTTAAGAAGAGTGTGTTGTTGAATATTTAGGAAACACAACCCGGTACAATCACTGTTCACACCGCTGATGACTGATCAGTTCTGTTTCACTAAAACACGTCGTTTGTTTGCATTGTTTAGCCAGTTTGTTTGGGATTTTTGTTGTTGAAGACAAAAAGATTCACAAAGCGAGCAGATATTCATTCGGATTTAAAGTCAACTATATAAGAAGCTCATAAGTGGTTTATAAAGGATGTTGCGATACCGTTTGCGTTTGCATTTTTCATTCCAGCTTTAAAACGCGTCTTTATTTTGAAAGCTATTTTGAAAGCTATTTTCTTCCAGGCCTGTTCTATGCCCGTTTAAATCTACACTATGGTTGCTACTGCACGGATACTTAGACGCAAAACGAGTCCAGACCCCCCTGAAGTGGTGCGGCTTACGGGTTTTGTACTTTACCCAAGCGACTCCAGTCTGAATGCTGGATTAGTTTTACGCATTAATTAGATTTGCCGAGAACGCAAAGCTCCTCGGGCCTTTGCTTAAATAATTAAACGAACGAATGCAACGATTTAACGTGCCACTCTTGGTGGGTGTTTGCAGCTCCAATATAGCATGGCACAGAGCATGGCAAAGCGAGTCTGTTTTAGGGATTGGCGTTGGAAAACCCTACCACAGAAACGACGGCAGCTTTTGTTGCTTTGCTGCGCGTCTGTCCTCAGAAAGGTTCCCGAAAAAAAGTAGGCGGTAATTGTCGGTGGAAAAATGGCGATCGAGTATTAGTCGCCAAAGGGGCGCGTACTATTGGAGGGACCTGTGGGATTGATGAGGCGCGGCAGCCAATGAGACGGCGCCAAACGAGTGACCAGGCTCCAGTTAAAGGGGGCGTAAGAGGAGGTAGTGCCAGTCCACTGAGAAAGAGAGACCCTCCGAGATAAACACAGCCAAGCGAGAGAAATAAACATCCCGATTCGAGATGCCTGGAGAACGCGCCGCGCGTTTAAAGGCGAAACAGTAAAAGCTAATCAGTTGCATTGCAATTTTTTCGACTCATCCTGAACGGGAGGACACGAAGGAATCTTTTTCCTTGCACCGGGATTTTGAGTTCCAAGTTATAAAATAACGAAAAGCGCCGAGAAAGAAAGCTTGGGTGTTTTTTTTTTTCGTGAGAGGATCAACACCTACAAGTTTCACCTCATGTCGTGTTTTCAGACCTGGAAGTTCATACTTCCCTAGCCGCTTTGCAATTTTTTTGTTTGTTTATTTCGCGTCCACTCTGGCCGTTGCAGGTAGACTGGTTTGAGAAAATTTTTTTAATACGCTAAGACACAATGTTACTGGACGCTGGTCATCAGTTCCCAGGCTTGGGAGTGGGGACGTTTGCGAGGCATCACGCGGCGGGAGACATGCAGGACAGGGACCTGAGTTTAGCGCAGAACAGCTTCGTCGACTCGGCGCACATGGGCGCGTTTAAGCTCAACCACGATCTCTCCCCCGGACAGAACTCGGCTTTCACCTCGCAGGCGCCCGCTTATCCCGCCGCGGCGTTGGGCGCGCACGCCGCCCATGTCACCTCGTATGCGAGCTCGCCGTTCAACTCGACGCGGGACTTTCTGTTCCGCAGCCGAGGCTTTGGAGAATCGCCCCCGGCGAGCGGCCAGCATGCGATCTTCGGTCCCACCGCGGGGTCCCTGCACCATTCCCACGCAGACAGCCAAGGCCACATTCTGTTCCCGGGGATCCACGAACAGCATGCCTCGCACGGATCCCCCAACGTGCTCAACGGACAAATGAGACTGGGACTACCGGGCGAGGTGTTCGGCCGATCAGACCAATACCACCAAGTCTCGAGCCCACGGACCGACCCTTACTCGGCTGCCCAGCTCCACAACCAGTACGGCTCGATGAATATGAACATGGGCATGAATATGGCAGCGCATCACCACCACCCCGGTGCCTTCTTTCGCTACATGCGGCAGCAGTGCATCAAGCAAGAGCTCATCTGCAAGTGGATCGACCCGGAGCAGCTGAACAACCCCAAGAAAAGTTGCAATAAAACTTTTAGCACCATGCACGAGCTGGTCACCCACGTCTCGGTCGAGCACGTCGGGGGACCGGAGCAGAGCAACCACGTCTGCTTTTGGGAAGATTGCCCGCGGGAAAGCAAACCGTTCAAAGCGAAATACAAACTCGTCAATCACATTCGCGTGCACACAGGAGAAAAGCCTTTCCCGTGCCCTTTCCCGGGCTGTGGCAAAGTCTTCGCGCGGTCAGAAAATCTCAAGATCCACAAGCGGACGCACACAGGTAAATATGGGCAAAGAATTCATCCTTGACTTTGCGTTATTGCGTAACGTTATCTCGGTGATTTATTATATAAATCAGCGCGTAACCATCTAATTAAATCATATATATTATAATAAAAAATGCTGCATTTATAACGGCTGGATGTCTAATATTAATCGTGTTGATAGTGGATTTGTAGGCCTGTGCATGCCTGTGAATTAAACTAAAACGCGTCCCGTACTATCACGCCTGAAGCGATTTGCGCCTGCTGCTGTCGCTCTGAATAAACGCGCTGGATTTCCCCGGCGTGAGAAAATCACGGAACGGGCTGCTGGAGCCCTTTTGTGGTTCGTAAACTTTAACCGGGTCACAAGCTCCTGTCCTGTTAGCCCATCGCGTGCGCCGAGGAGCCGTAAATCTGTTTGGATGAACGCGCCGCGTGGCAGCAGGTTTATAACGGAGTTCGAATCGCGCAGGCCATTCCTGAGCTTCCTAAAATATGTCCTGAAAAGGGATTTGTGTTAAATGTTGTGCTTATCCATTTGCTTTGCAGGACGGGCTGATTTTGCAGGCCTATTGTTTGGCTTAATAGTCGTTGTGTTAGTGTGTGTCAGACAGGCCATCGCGCGCATTTGAGCCGTTGTTCCTGTTAGAATACACTTTATCTTAATAGGGTTTAAACCTTTAGCTGATCGGAGGTGCTAACGACATTTTTCCTGTTTCGAAAATGGGTCTAAACCTAATGGACTTGTCGGATTTAGCTAAAAGCACTGCCATGTTTGTATACATAAATCAAGGACTGAAAACAACATTAACGCAGCCTCGAGTTGTGGGTCATTTTTACGCACGGTTTAAATACAGATTAAAATTTTTAGCATGCACCCCGAGGAATTGTTTAGCCATTTTATGACAGCTCTGCATTTTATTCGTTCATAAATGTAGTCTGGTTAGAGGAAACAGCTGAATGCTGGAGTGGATGCAATTAAATCTAACGGCCATGTTCACTGGTTTTACAATAAGTCTTGGGAATGCAAGTATTCGTTGACACATTTTTGTACTTATTTCAGCACGTGTCTTAGGGCTGTGGGTTTTTTCCCCCAAAGTACACTGCTGACGCACTTTTAATTTATAACAAATCTCTTGTTTTTATTTTCCAGGAGAAAAACCGTTCCAGTGCGAGTTCGAAGGCTGCGACAGGCGCTTTGCGAACAGCAGCGACCGGAAGAAGCACATGCACGTGCACACTTCAGACAAGCCTTACCTGTGCAAAATGTGCGACAAGTCCTACACCCATCCCAGCTCTCTCCGAAAGCACATGAAGGTAAACCTCTTGTTTAAAAATCGCTGCTTTAATCCGTGGTGTGGTTCTTGTTTACCATTCAACTCCAATCAGGGGTCGGTCGGTTAAATGTTCGGTCCTCTTGCAGGTCCACGAATCTTCCCCGGCAGGGAACGACTCGTCTCCGGCAGCCAGCTCTGGGTACGAATCGTCCACTCCACCCGGGCTGGTGTCGCCCTCCACTGAGACCCAGAGTAACACCAACCTGTCGCCCTCATCAGGCGTGCACAGCTCAAACGCGCACAGCGGCCTGTCGTCCAACTTCAGCGAGTGGTATGTTTAGGACTGGGTCAGTCCACAAAGAAGCATTTTCTCACACACAGAGCTCCAGAGAGCCTGGAGTCTAACTGAGACTTGTACATCTACCAGGCCTAGGCCTAAATCTCGAGCTAATCTACCCGGAGTGAAACCCATCAACCGAGGAAACGTGTACAAAATAAAGCACTCCCTACTTTTGTAAATATCCTGCGCCTTTACCCACCAATTGTTGTAATAGATTTTGTCCGTTTTTTGGTGTATAGATGTCGCTTCAGTGGTAGCTATTTCTCTAACCGGACTTTTTAGTGCACATATTACGATTAAAAAAGTTGTATAACGATCATAAATATTGTGATCTCATTAAGGCAAACTGATTGTACCTAAAAACATCTATTAGCCTAACTGGTGAGAGTGCCAAAGTCAACACTTTAAGGAAGACAGACACAATATTTGCTTGTGAATGTATATTTTCGTTTGCTGGGGTTAAACTTGTGATGTTTTTTGTGCTTTGCAAGTTCGAATTGTGAAATATATTTGGAAGATGTGAGGAAAATCGACGTCGTACCGTTCAAATTTTCTGTAACCACACACCCTTCCTTCTGTAAATAACGACTGCCATATTTATCCATTTGTAACGATTAAATTATGGTATTTACTTGCAACAGATGAAACGATATTTATAAAGAATGTTTCTTTACTATAAATATGTACAATTACGAGCTTAACAGGGCAGGTGTTTTGTTATGTGTTCTTTTGTTCAAAGTTTAAGAGGTGTTTTCTCCTTTATTGTGATAAAAAATACTGCATAAAATATAATAAAATGTGGTGCAAGTGTTAAAACTCCTGATAATTCCTTGTGCTCTTTTCCCCATTTTTTTACCCCATGCAATTTTTGCTGCGTTGCAACTATTTGCTTTACTCGTCGTGTGTTACGTGCTGACTTCTCCCTGTGGCACATTTCCAACCATTTCTCTCTCATTTGCAGTCAGATTTGGCAAGAAAATATTTGGGTGGCTTATGAAGAAAAGCTGAAAGAAAAAGGAGCGATTCTCCTTTTTAGTGTCTTAATGAACTAACGCTGGAAACGCGAAGATTTGTATTTGCATATGCAAGTATCTGACGTTTGTCCTTTAACCACACATAGGCATGGATTTAGATATTTGTACCATACTTGGTATATCCATGAACTTCTCAGGCAGCTTTCACGCCTAACACTTAAAGCTGTCAGAAAGAGAGCTGAATTTCAGTCGAGTTTATTTTCTGAAATCTAGATAGATGAAATCTTTGACACTGACTGTACAGACACACAGAGATAAAGCAAATAGCCTTTCAGTTGAGCAGAGGTTTATTGTGCCAAAACCTGTCTACAGTTACAGGAAACATTTCCAAAAACCATAAAGAAATCACAGTTCTAAAACCACCTACATTCAAACTCTAACTCACTCCTTTAACCCGCGGCGAATTGCTTTAATATAACCTACCATTTATTACAGATATATGGCGGGCAATTTGTAGGCTGTTTATATACTATGGTTTGGCTTTCAAAAATTCAACAAAGGAAAATCACAGCAAGTCATCCGGTGCGGTGCGCCAAACGCGACTGGGTCTTAACGAGTGCCTTTACCGGCATGTTCGCTGTAGTTGCACTGTTGTAGCTGCACAAACAATCATAAAAGTACTTTATTTTTGTCTACCTATTTTGTAGACACCAATTGTGTCCGCAGTGCCGGAGAGGCCTTTCACAGATTGAGTCATATCCCGTTTGAGAGTAAACTCTTTCACCTGGACGCTTGGAAATGCGCTCTGATGGTCCGCTATTTGAATTTTGCTGGGTTTAGGTTGTTCTATTTCCTTTACCATATTTTTAAGTACTGTGGTGCTCTTAAGGCCCAGAAGGTCCAGGGTTCAACCCTACCCTCTGCCAGGATGCCAGTGTTTGGTCCTTGAGCAAGGCTCTTAACCTACAATTAATTGCAGGAATGTATGAGTTCAGATTCTGCTTTAAGGGAGTCTGACTAAAACGTAGGCCTGTTATTTATGCTCCATGACTTTTGATTGGGGGGCGGTCACGTGACCAGAAGGTCAACGTCACTCTGAGTCGCTTCCTTCTCTTTTCCTGCTTCATTACTGATCAGTAGAAAGACTTAGATGCAAAGACAACGGAAACACCCAAACCTTCTATCTAGTTCGTGCTCCTTTTTAGCTGCTTTGTTTGAGGCACCGGTTATGAAATGTCACCTACGGCTGGTCTAACCGAACCGGTCTCTATCAGAAATGAAATCTCAGTTTCGTGGAGTCCAGACGGTGCAGTGAGTTTGGTTCAGACGTGGCGTGTCTGAATGACTTGCAGACTTTTTTTTCCCTGAACGTCAGGTTGCACTTTATGTGGATTACCTGCAAACAGCTTGGCTTCACTCTCTATTGGAGCAGACTTACCTCCCACAGGCACAGGCAGGATGCGCGATGCATTAACACGCACACGCGCACGCACGTGGAAACCCACCCACCTACTCTTCCCCCACCCACACTCCCAATTTCCTTCGTTTAATCACGTTGCATTATTTGTTATTATTACACACGCTGCATTTCTTGTGCCTTATTAATATTTTTGAAAATATTCTCCAAGCCCGAAATTAGCTGTCACCTCTAAATGATTTGCAGCATCTGCTATCTGTCGCCACTCTCAATCATTAGAGTAATGGTTGGCTTCATTTTCCACCGATTGCATCCATAACTGCGAGGATACGGACGCGTGCGGCTGCGTGTGAGCGAGCCCTCCCCCTAATTTTCTATAAGCACAGAAACTCTCAATCTCTGTTCACTGTAGCAAGATATTATAATTAGTATTCACTGCGCATTCTGTCGGTGAAAATAACGCTCGGTGCTTTTAAATATTAGGCTTTAAATAGAGCGCGTTTCTCATTTTCAACAGATGAGGATTCGTTTAGCTGGAGGTCAGTGCCTTCGTATTGCAACACTGACACGATGCGAATTGTCAGTTTTTGCAACGAATTTTGTTAACCCACTGGTTTCAGAAGCTTTTTTTTAGATTTATATAAATTGGTAGCCTATAGGCCGATACCCAACCTGAGCACGTGCTTTAGTTTGGCAGCAGGATGGCAAATCTCACACCTCCCTGGTGCAGGTTTAAGACTAAATATCTACTTATATGTTAGTATTTATTTCTATATTGCTTAAATGTCACTAAGTGGATGAGTTCTGACTCTTGACGTTAGGTGTAGAACATTCCACATTATAGATCATTATGTATTGGGGGAATATGGGAGCGCGTTGTGAGGAGTATGGAAAGGTCTTCCGTTCATAATTCATAACACACACACACACACACACACACACACACACACACACACTCTCTCTCTCTCTCTCTCTCTCTCTCTCTCTCTTAATGAAGCCTTCGCATAGGGAAACTTTTAATTAAGAATCTGCTCGTATAGCACAATTAACCAATTAAATCCGACCTACACTCACAGGAAATATAAATATAAATGCATATATGCATGAACAGATAAATACATAACCATAATAAACAAATAATAGCCCGAATAAGATCGCTTCTTTTTAAACGGTGTGATTGGTGCGCTCGGTCATGACCTCAGGTGACCCGCTGATCTTTTGCTCCCCGTGGCTCAGCAGCAAGCACGCACACACACACACACACACACACACACACACACACACTGACTGTACAATGCACTTTATTCAAACTCGTACATCATGTACACACACATAAAACACACACAAAGCACACGATTATCATTTGGCGAAAAACACAACCGTCTTGGTCATGTAGCCTAGAACATTTAAGGTAAGCACCTTTGCTGAAATCAGGGGCTGATGTTGTGCAAAACTGGCTATTTCGAGTTGGTCTTAAAGTGGACATGATGTTAAGTAGCCAGTGAATAGTTGGGATTTGGAACCGACGAATGCTGCGTGTTACGCATCTTTTACACCTTATGGGGATCTTATATTCATTTCGTATTGAGTTCTGGGACAGATGTCGCAAATTACAAAGTACAGGGAATCAAAACCTGTATATGAGAGAGAAAGAAATTACAAAGTAGGCTAGAGGGAATCATATGTGAGAAAGAAAGAAAGACAGAAAGCAGGAAGGAATAATTAGGTGACATTTCTCTCTCACACCCGTCTATTGCAGAGTCTTATCTCAGGCTTTAATTACTGATAGAGTAACCAGACATTCACTGATGCAACTTCTCAGAGGAAATGAGTAGCTCATATCTGATTGATCACCTGCACTAAACGTTTATCTGCATGCGGTAAGCAGCCAGTGAAACCCATCCGCGCTGGGTCTATGGGATTCCACTATGTTATCAATGCACTTCTCAGAAGAGGAACCTCGCACTCGGCACGTTTTGACATTTTTGGCTTCTCGGTCTACGCAGTGACTTTGGCAATAGGCTATTTCTTATTCAGAGAGAGGGACTAGTTAAAACGGACAGTCCGTGCTATTTGTAATGTCGCATATGGGCTCTGTGACAGAAAGCAATAACCTAATAAAATTGTTTGTAGCTATAAAACATGACTGGGATGTTGATGTGCCGCACATCAAAACTGGGCTACAAATCTTTATTAGATATGATTAGATTTGGATCGCAGTCAGTTTCAGTCCACATTTAGCTGTATTATGCAGAGAAATCTGTTTTTACAAAATAGTAGCTGTGAAATGCGTAACCAGGTTGAACATACTTTCAATATTATTGCACAATTGCAAAATTAATTTACAATGACATATTTTAGCATTAATCTCCAGACGAAAAGAAGGACTGGTTATTTTTGTTCATTCCAGCTATGTGTGATGTCCATCTATGGAAATCTAATCCTATTTTATTTCTAGACTATTTTATGATATAAGTGTGCTCCATTATTGGTTTAATCACAAGCCCGCGATACTGTTTGGTTTAATTGGAAGGTTTGTTGTTTCCATTTTTGTGTAAAACCTTTTATCATTTTATCATTATGCCAGCCATTTCCACGGCGTGCCAATCAGTCACGACGTGACTTTACTCATGGCACAACCCAATTCCACGATTTTCTGATATTAAAAGTGTTTGTTTTATTTTACATTTGTCACTGTAGTTGTGTTATGCATGGTATGTCTGTGATAGAAGACCAAGATTAAATACGACCTTTTTTCTATTTTAGTCTGCTTCTGATTATTCTTGAATCTCAACCCTGATCCTTTGTTCAAGCTTTGAGTGTTACTTGCGTTTGTGAATATTTATTCAAATGTGCAGGAAACTCATTTCTGCAACAGTTTTGAGGGTTTTACCTTGGTTTTTACTTTTAATTATTAACCTGGAAAGCATTTAGGCTACGTGTTGAAACATGTTCACTGAATATAAGTTTGAATCCACCTTTTAAAAATACATTTATCCAGAGCTCTGTGTAAATCTAGGATAATACTGGACCAGTGAAACGTCTTTAAAGTAGTGAACAGGGTTAGCAGCTTACGTCCAAGTTACCCTCAGCAGGGCAGATGTGTATATAGAGCTTACTGGTGGGATAACGTTTCGGGTCCTGTACCTTATAGAAGAATTTCGAGAGGAACTGAAATTAATAAATGTGTTAAATATAGGCTGTATTTGAATGACTGGGACACACACGCACGTAGGCTACTTATGAATTTATGAACTTAAATTGTGAGTTAATTACAAATGTAACTGGCTGTTAAATTTGCATGGCTTCATTGTATAAACATGGTAATTATATATAAAATACTATTTATACCCTATGTTACTGTATGTTTTATAGAAAGAACATATTTGCTCAATTAAAATCTGCAGTGCTGTTATTGGTTAAACTAAAACATTTATTACTTCTATTGTGATGTATTGCTCTTTAATTCAGTTAATCACTGGATCCAAACATTACACGTGCCAGCCAACCACGACTTTGGTCATGATTAGGCTACCCCAATTTTATTTAATGTTTTCTAATATTTTAAGACATTTTTATTTGTTGCCTATTGGCTTCCCATTTTGTGTGGTATAATTATGATGCAGAAAAATGTGCCAAGCATAGGATTCTAAGACTTTTTTTTAGCATTTTACCAGACTGCAGACTTTATTTAAACAAAGTGATGAACTTGTACCTTGTTTTGCATGGATCTTAAAACCTGGCTTTACATGAGGCCTCTTAAATCAAATCCGTGCTCGGGCTTAGCGCTCGATATCCGAGCAAATAGGACGCGTCCCAAATAACGTATTGTTTACTACCCAAGGCTAGCAAGTGTCCATTGAAAGTTTTTTTTTTATTTCCACAGTTACTTCAGGCTTTATTCACTTTGGGATGTGACTTTAGATGTTTGTAAAGCTGCTTTGAGAGAATGTTCTGTTGTAAAAAAGCGCTATGCGAATAAATATGACTTCACTGGATTGGTATGTGGATTGGGACACAACCATGCACAGACACGTTAAACGTTTGCGTCATTTAATGACGTATTTGTAGCTTCTAATGTGATTGGACTAATGAATTACTAATTGGGTGAAGGGTTAATTAACAGAAATGGCGATAATGTTTACCCAAAGCGTCAGGTGGCCGAAATTCTCCATGTCTCTGAGTACAAACCGAATTAGGCTATTTATCGCTACCTGTTGTTATGATTAGCGTATAGCGTCACTTATTTGTTAGCAAGTAGTCCGTTTTATGATGTGGTTTAACACACACCTACATAAAAAAAAGAAAAGGCCAAATGACTTTCCAAGTTGGCTGAACCGATGGACTTTCTTTTTTTTAAGGGTTATGCTGTTTTACCTGCGTTCAAAACTCGATATGCATGCTTGGCTTGGCATCCACAATCCATTATCTAGAGATGGACTCCTAGGCCTGAACAAACCTGTAGCCTAAATCTCCATCCCTGACACTTGCTGCTTCTTTCAGGATACGCATTTATATGATTTTATGAGCTCAATGTAGTAAGACTAATGCCACTGGAAAAACAATGCAACGGTTTGGATAGTGGAAAGAAACCTTCTTATCCGGGTGAGGAGGAAAACAGGCCGGAGGAGACCTCACCAAACACGGGAGGAGAAGAGGACAGCGAGAACCATCAGGATACTGGACTGACCTAACCGGTAATGGAGCATGAAGACATCAGGACAGGTAGGAATAAGCAAAATGTGAAAAACACCATTTGCATACAACAAAATGATCAAGCATTAGGCTATATGTTTTGTTCAAACTGTGGTCAAGTCAGT
This sequence comes from Ancistrus triradiatus, assembly GCA_025084515.1. Lineage (NCBI taxonomy): Eukaryota > Metazoa > Chordata > Actinopteri > Siluriformes > Loricariidae > Ancistrus > Ancistrus triradiatus. The sequence goes on from JAJAGP010001043.1 coordinate 121,228, forward strand.
GTTGAAGGTTGAAGAAGGCATGGACGCATTTGAATATTTAAAACGCAAATGATTGAGGACATGGTTGATATCAAAGGAAGTGCAGAAATCTACATCTTTAGGAAAACATACATGGGTCACTGACAAGAGGCTCAATAATCTAAAATGAAAACAAAATGCAGGATGTTTTTATTTATCGTCCACTACCAGAAATAACACGATTGATTTCCTGAAGACAAGATTTAGTTCACATAAAATGAAGGCCAAAATGAAACCACTTCAACAGTGATGCTAGAGATTGATTTATGAGCTTGATCTTGATTTATTTACTCTGCTTTTTTGTTAAACTATCCACCATTTGCCCTTCACCTTGCAATCCTTTGCATTAGTAGGTTTAGTCGTGTGAAGAACAAAGCGCAGTATGGTTTGAATGTAACTAGTGTAGTGATTTAATAATATTCAAGAAACCCAGTGTCCAGAAGAACAGGACTGACTCCAGAGGAAAAGAAGGTAAAACTTATATCCTCTGAGCTGTTCTCTGATTGGATGAGTGGCGCTGCTGTTCTCTTAGTTGGGCTACTCAAGGTTGTGACACTCTAAAAATAAAAGACTCTGTAATTTGGTTTTTAAATTCATCTGTACTACACTGTTCCTAATGTGGTCCCAACATGGAGTGAGTGGATCAGATATGGCTGTTTAATTTTAGATGGCTAATTAATAATAGGAATGCCAGTTGTGCAGAACCAGACAAACAGAAGTCCTGTAGACGTGAGTAACAAGCATGATGTGGAAAATATTTGGAGAATTGTGAATATCAAACAAACTATACATGGGCTCATGCGTCACTCTTTGCTCCGCAGCTGTAGATCCATGTTTGGCGTTATAGACACTGTTTATTCACATACCCATTCACACTTTCAGACCTCGGGTTCAGTGTGTCATTGAATGAATGTGAGCACTTTGTCATTGTGAATGATGAACATTGATGGCAATGTGAATGATAAATTTTAAGAGAAGCAAAACCAAAGCTCTTGGCAACACCAATGGTATTTTGGATGAACTGGTTTTAGCACAACAGACTGAAGATAAATAGTGGAATGGCAAAATTTTGCAGAAATCAAGGTCATGTTGAGGTACTTCAAACTGAAAAAGGGGTGATTTGGTTGTTACGGTTTCAGAATGTCTTGCGTGGGTTGATGCTTTTTCTAAAAAAAAAATAATAATAAAAAAATCTTTGACATATGGAGTTCTGGTGCCAAGACCTAAGTTTCACATTTAAACTGCAAACATCCCATAAATCCCTCTGGTTGGTAATTGCTGCAGACCTAGGAGTTCTGAAAATCAGTGAAGATAAAGGACAACCGCCACCAAGCAGCAGAAGAGCCATTTCACCCACATGACAGCTCTGTTGTGACTAAAGATTTCTGCTTTGAAAAGTCTTTCAGCTGTGTGCCAAGGTCGTATGACCAAGATCAGGGTTTTGTATTGTGGAGCAGAATGTATAAGTAAAATTAGGTGTATTAAGTTCTGCTTTTAAAGGAGAGAAAGAAAGGCAAGGCTTGTTCAGGTCTGGAGTGTTTCGTGCATTGACTATAGAGTATATTTTACAAAAGTCGGTCTGCTTTTAGCATACCTAGACTCAACTTTTTTTTTTCTGCCCATAATGCTCTTATTACGATGATAACATTAAGTTTAATCAGAAGTCTTTTATTTTGGGGAATTATCTTCTGCTGACATTACCTGTAATAAAAGTGAAGTTGCTGTTGAGTAATTGGATGCATGGAAAATATTTTACCACAAGGGTTTACATAAAAAGTTTGCTGGGTGATGAACAAATGGCACCTAAAAACTGGAGAGGGTTCTTATTAGAAATGTTAAAGGCATCGTAATAGATGGAAGTGGTTGCTACCGCATGTTTTATAGAGCCTGTGTTTTGATTTGTAATCTGCTCTGTGGCATCGTGTAGTGTGTTTGGGTCCTGCGTCAGGTTTAATGTCTAACAGCCATGGCGGATGGGCCCTAAAAATCAAACGTGAATCGTTCTCTAAACTTGCGTCAAGATTTTAAATACGACTGAATTAAATGCAGAGCTGACACCCAGGCCCTGTAATGTAGCCTTATGATTGTAAAAGTACTTTTGTTTTAAACCGTGGTGTTAGACGGGGCGTTCATAATGTGATGCGAGGGGAAACCATTTTTCCCTGTTTTATGGAGTGACAAAAGGTGAAATTAATGTTTTGATTTTTTTTACTGGCTTCGGTATAGTTTTTACAAGGCAAAGTTTTATTGTGTGCTCAAAAGCACATACCTCGGCGCCAGATTGTAAATTCTGTACTTAAGCAGGCTGAGATGGATCAGTATGAGGACTTTTATAAAGAATATTTTGTGTGTTTTTTAGGAACCTATTTAGGAATGAATGACTTGCACAGCTTTGGAAATGTTCTGCTCTAAAGCTGCTTGTTTATTTTGCTTCATTTATGAGATTATTTTGTGTGCATATATTAGTATTTAATTGTTATTTTTTTAAAGCATGGGCTATATTGTTCCCTTTACACACTTACCAAGGGTTGTGATTCTGGAAGTCTTATGAACAGTCGAGTTTCCTGTCTTGCAGGGCTTTAACTTTCATGTTATTTGGCATGGGTGCACGCCGCCTTTCTCCCGAAGCTCAATGTGCTTTCTGTGTGAGAGCGGGAATAGCTGACACTTCTGGGCCAGAGAAACAAACAAAGAAAGGCCAGCTCCTGAAGGAAGCGGGCACCGGTACCGCCCCTTCGGCATAAACATGACCGTGCAATAGCCCCCCACATTAAATAGTCGGTCTTTCACATCGAGTAACCTCACACGAGAGCTTTCCACTAGTGGATCAGTTAAGGTCGTTACATCGTAAGAGATGTGTGGTTGTGTGTGCTGGCTAATATCTTCTGCACATCCTGTTCTGATACGCAAATTAATTGTTTGCAAAATCTTTCTTGGATAGCACTACACAAAAGCAAATTCTTAAGTGTGTGTGGTCCGTCTTTGTTTTTAACTTTACCCAGAAATGATCAAGCTGTTCATGATTACCAAATCCCCCCCCATAAGGACTCATCACTAAGATGCCAGTGTCCAAAGAGGCTTCGGATTCATCCAGTCTTGCATTTGAGGGTTAAGAACGTTGCTCAAGTGCTAAAGTGTGGCAGTGATTATTCAACCATCAAAATTCTGGACAATAGTTTAGTGAAAATATCGTCACTACAGATTCTGATAATATTAGGGAGGCTTCGTCATGCAAGAACAAGTTTAGACTTATTGGAAACTAGGGCTGTGCTAAAAAAAGATACAGAAATATATTGTGATATTTATTTTCCTGATCTATTACATCAATTTTTCAGCTCAAAATATCTTTTTTTTTTTTTTTGATGGAAGAAAAAGGTTTTCACTGAGGTGTAAACTACAATCTCCGCGCCTGTAGGTGGCACAGTAGTGTTTTGACTCAATTTGTATGCTGAATTATCAGTGTGACATGATGTATTCAAGACGACTCCGATTGTACACTGAAACTTGTATTTATCTGTTTGTGTTTTTATAATGTATACAATATATCGCAATATGCATCGTATCCAATGTATCATGATGCGTTTCGTGAAGTCCTTGCCAATACCCACCCCTAATGTTTACTGGACTCGGTACCATCCAGAAATATTATCAGTGACTGGGGGATCCTTATGAAATATAAACTCGCTGCTAAGCTTGGGCCACGCCTCTAAATTATGTACAATTACCAGTATTAAACCTTTACTAATCCAGATTAAATACACGGGTGGTTTGATGCAGTCATACATTCCGTGTAAAAATTAAGCCACCATCAGATTGGTTTTTTTCACAAGGGTATAATCATCATATGTAGTTATTTCTCAGTCTATTTATTAAGATCCAAACAGAAAATACAGGAAATGTATACACACAATAAAAAAGCAGACAATTTTCAGAACATAAGGGCTTTCGCTGGCAAAAGTCAGTCTTTAGTGACTTTGCTGCTACTCTTCGAAAAAGACGATTCCTGATCAAACTTCGTCAGACTGTAAGAGGGTCAACTTGAAATCCTGATGAAGCTGTAAGATGCTGCTAATGCCCAAGTGTAAGGGGAGGGCACACTAAATACTTACCACTGTAGACAATAGAAGCTGTTTTCTCTTTTCTTTTTAGTTTTTTAATACTGCAGTTTTGCAAGTTAGGTCCATTTTCTGGTTGTATTCTAATTAAGAATCCAAGAAATAATTATATATGGTCATTTTTTTCCGTTGCTAAAACAATGGCAAATCTAATGGTGGTCTAAGACTTATAGATTAGGTAACTAAAATTTAAGTTTCCACTGATGTTTTAGCACAAGCTTTCCCAAACGTTTAAATATTCAAATATAAAACAACAATTTGGTACGTAATGGCTCTGTTCCAGGCTCAGATCTGACTCCTGCTGACGTGCTTCTCCAGAGGTAACGTTACCTGCCTGCCTGCACTGTGCCAACTCTAAAGTTTGGTGGAGGAGAGATAATGTTATGGTGCTGTATTTCAGGGGTTGGGTTCTGGGCCCTTGAGTTCCAGTAAAGGGAAATCCTAATACTTCAGCGTACTGAACTGTTTTGGACAATTGTAGCTTCTAACTGTGCGGGAACAGTTTGGGGAAGGACATTTTCTGTTCCAGTGCACAAAGTAAGGTCCATAAATGCATGGTTGGGTGGGTTTAGTGTGGAAGAGCTTTACTGGTCTGAAGAGTCCTGACCTCAACCCCATGGAACACCTTTGGAATGAACTAGAACGGAGATTTTGAGCCAGGACCTGTCGTCCAACGTCCATCTGGGTGACCAGTTCCCACAGACATGGTCTAAAATCTTCCAAAATCGTGTAGAACGCCTTCCCAGAAGAGTGGAAACTTAGAGCTGCAAAAGGGGACCAACTCATTATTAATGCCTATGGTTTAAGAATGGAACGTCATTAAAGCTCCTGTAGGTGTAATGTGGAGGTGTGTCAATACTTTTGTCCATTATAGTGTATGTCCGAAGTAGCTTTTGATTAACTGGTCTTTGAGTAAAGGGTGAGCTGTTCCTATATGTAAGCAGTGACCTATCGCATGATTATATTTTATTGATTTAATTTTTTTAATCCACAGATCTAGCTCAGTATTTCATACTTGTTTTACTACACAGCTTCTGTGTGCTTACTGTACATCTGAACACCGTGCTGAACACGGCACCTTTTGAATGGCTTGGCTCAGAGATGCACTCTTTATTGTGCATAAACAATCTGGAGGTGTTGCTCAGATACAGAAGTCGCGTTGTGTAGTTGTCCCACTTCATAAAGTAGGTCATGCTTTAAGGAAATGTTCATACACCTCTGCAATGGGGCTGAGCAATATATCGTTTCAGCCTGGTCATCGCGATGTGCGTAGAATGTGCAATCACTTAAGTAGAATTTATTCATACAGCACACTTCACAGGCGCAAGGCACAGTGCTTTACAAAACCAATACACAACATTAAACAAGCATGAATACAAAACAAATACACAAAATACAAATCTAGCCCAAACGATTACCTAAATGCCTGTATGTGAGTTTATTTCCAATATCATGCAGCTGTACTCTGAAACATGACCTCTTGGCTGCTTAAACACAGCAGCCCTGAGCCTACAGGAAGCTGGGGCCTGCAGATGAGCTCTGTTTGGTTTATATGGTCCTGATGGCCTTCTGTTTTTGTTCATTAGACTGCCATTAAATTCGTTGTGGATTATATTGCGGTAATTCATTATATCTTGCATCTCTGAGCAGCTGTTTGTGTTGTGATTGGTTTATTATTTGGTTTATGGAGGTCAGTTAGCTACTCTTTCTCTCATAAGCAAGGTCTTTTGGCGGTTCTTATCACAGTTTAAGTCCTGACAAGTTTGTCAGGGCCAGTAACGGACGTCCGCTGAAAAATAGTGTTAACATTTGAGGAAATGTGTTTTGCTTATTCACTATTCTGTTATAATATGAATGTCCAGTTCTTCTCCATGGTGGCATCATCTTAAGTGTGTTCATTTGATTCAGCAGTCCATGATGGTGGTTATGTGCACTTAAATACCTGAAAATCTGATTTTCTGCAGTTATTCGATTAATCTTTGAGTGCATAATCTGAAGTTATCTGGTTATTAAAGTCTGATCTAGAAATCAGATTAAGAAAACTGTTAAAGAGCTGGTTGTTATCTCAGTAATCAGATTTCTCAGCGCATGTATTATAGTAGAATCAATCACGGTTGTCAGATCTTATTCAAAAACTTCTTGAGAAGGGAAGTTGATTCCATAAACCTGGTTGCTGTTTCTCTCGTGGGATCTGGCAACCCTGGATTTAAATGCAGCATCTGCAAAACGCTGCCAAACGCGTTCGGCTAGACTTTGAGACGCAGCATATCCTTGAGGAAATTAAGATTTTATTATTTAATCATTAACAATTGTAGTTTACATCATATCCTTTGGTGAGACTATTGGCTGAATAGTAGAAATCTGTTTACTGAGTCGAAAAACTCTACTATCCTGAAGAAACCAACATTTTTCCCTTTAGCCACAGACATCTAAACGGATTATTAACTGATATTAAGAGCAGCACAAAAGGTTTTCAGAAAGGATTACGTGAGTTTATGGGACTGGCCGTTGATGGCTGTCTTAATTATCCTGAAGATTCCTCACCTCCTCCATCTTGGCAGCTGCATGCTATTTACTTTTCTTCTTATCTTTCTCCACCTTCGGTCTATCTCAAAAGCAAATGGAGAAATCCTGATGGACTTTACACCAAAGGTTTGTTTTGATATCCCTGTGAGTATCTGATGTGTTGTGACTCTGACTTGGTCCACATCAGGAGTTAAGTGAAGTAAAGATGAATGTTGATGCAGTAGCAGTCTGTATGAACAGGATTCCTGTGCCATGAGTTGAGGAACTGATTTGTAATTTTTTTTTCTGTGCTCTCTGGTCTTCTCGAGAGGAGGCCTGACACCTGCGGAGCTCTCTGGATTCAACAAAAACATCTTTGTCTCATGCAAATATTAGTCCAATTCGATACTTTCTATTGCAAAACAATGCTTGAGGCACTGGAGAGGGATCCATCACAACACCCATCTTGTTTGCAGTTCTCAGATTATGATGAGACCTGTGCCGTTCAGTTTGGTCATGCGCTGCCTCGCCAAAAACAAGTCACAAAAAACAATACTTAAATGCCTTTTCACACAGCGCGATTTGTCTGATGTGTTTTTTGTCTAAACGCTCTCAAAACTCCGTCTGCTTTTGCTTTATTTATGTCAACTTAAAACAAAAACCCGAGCTGAGATGAGTGCAGGAAGCTCTAGTTTGTGTTTTTGTGAGCATGACCAGATCAGAATGCACTTTAGATAAATAATCAAACACATCCATCCAGTCCCTGTGAGCTTTATCTCCATCATTCTCCGGCCTTTCAGTTCTATTCCACCAGATCTTTTCTTTAATATCCATGTTTTTAGAGGCAGCCTGTTGCTCGTCCTATAAGCTCCTGATGAGCTGATCTGCCCGGCAACCGAGCTCTGATTGGTCAGCCTGATTTTAACAATGCAGAAATTAGAACAGACTCCAATTTTAAAATGTTACGCATTGTTGCAGTCCGTAAGTTTCGGACTCTGTGCAGGACGACGTTAATATACCTGTGTTCTTTTTCAAAACTTGTTTATTTTCATCCATAAAAAAGTACTTGTGTGATAAGGCCTTGAGGATTTGTTGCATAATTACTGCAGTGATTAATGTTTCAGGTGCAAAAACCCTTTTAAGCTCCAGCTGATGCAGTGAGTAGCTTCTTATTTCCTAAACCATATTGGGAGACGTTTCCTGTTTTGGTGGAAAAGATGTTTCAGAAGGTGGGAAGATTGACCTGCATCAAGCAAAGACAACAACTAAAGAAGCTTGCTGAAATGCCACTGAATGTTAAATAAAGTTAGCAAAATTATTCTTGAATATAAATGGGTGAATATAAATGAATAATTGGGTGGAGGTTCTGCCATTTCATGTCCAACATAATTTGAGTGATTTGAGACGGTGCCATTAGTCTCTGCTCCTCAGGAAAAAAGTAAAATGTCTTGGCAACTGTTTGTACAGTAGAACTGAAAATGTAGCTTCTTTCAGGGGATTAAACTTTAGGAGTGATCCTGTGAATAAAACTGCTTATTGTTCAGAAATATTCACCCACAGGAACTGACAGCAGGATTTATCTTAGACAAATGTGAAAGCTCAATTTTTTTGTAGCAGTGTCTAGAAGTTTACTGAGACAAGATGAACATGAAGAAAGTTAAAGTCCATGTTTAATGGCTATTGTAGAATTTAAGTGCTTATAATAGATGAGGAAAAGTGCAGAAAAGATCCTTTGCTCTTAATCTGGTGTCTGTTTATTCTGATTATCTTCAGTGGCCAGAGAGATGGAAACATTCAATAGCAAACAATATTTTTGTGTTAGTGTCTAACCTATCTTTTCATATCTTACTCGGGTTCTGACAAGTAAAACACCATTACAGCTTGAACAGAACGAGGGCCTGGAGAGGGAGGGACAGTTCAGGGGGATCATATGTATGATAGATGGACTGCACTGGAGTGTGGACAGGAGCTTGGCACAATAATAAAAGCTAGATTTTCTCTTAGTCTTGTATTGTTTAAGTAGGTGATTAAGAAATTGTACATTCTGTTAGACATGAAGCTGAGAGGCGGTGAGCAGTTTGAAGAGATGAAGGTTGCGGTAAGTACCGGCAAGAATGTAAAACTGCTTTGACCTCTGCTTTGGAGGCAGCGTTATGATCGGGGTGTTTCAGTTGGTCAGGTTGAGATTCGGCAAAGTTATGTGGTAACAAAATGAAGCAGCAGAGGAGCTGGATATTCCAGGCCAAAAATAGCAAAATTGATGCGGTTCAAATGGTGAAACATTTGGGGATCATTTTCATACACGAATTGGCCACCACAGGGTTCAGACCTTAACCCCGCTGAAAGATGTGTTGGAGAAGACTACAGACTGGTTCGACTCTTCCGTCCTCTGTACAAGATCACACCCAAAAATGAATGCAACTGTGGACTCCAATAAATGTCGTGATAAGGCTGCATGAGGTTGTGGAAACAGTGTGTGCCCCATAATCAAAGCTAATGGCGGTCCAATAAAATATTTAGACTTCTTTTTTTGGCCAGGTGCTCTTTCTCAAAGCCAGTTATTACCCCGTGAGGTGAATCTTGGCTCACACGATCAATATCATCAGCCTAAAGTGACTGGTTTGAGGCCGAGTCCGTTGCTGTTGGGTTAGTGGACTAGAAGGATGTAATTTGATTGACTTTTGAATGCCTAGTCTCCATGCAGGAAGCCTGAATTCCCTTGACGGTCTTTGCAGTCATGGTCAGTGAGCTCATCAGTGACTAGTCAAGTAGCACCTGACACTTGTCAATGCGGAGAACAACAACAACACGCGTTAAGCTAATGCGCAAAGTGACGGTGATTAGATCTAATGGGGAAGATTGGGTCTGATGACAGTTTTGTGATTTCTGACGATTCCCTCACGGCCACAGCTCAGGCATTTGTTTGAAATGCAAAAGTACAGAGTGAAACCTCGGTAATTCATTATGAATGTTTGACGAACTCAACAGTTGTCCGCGGTGAAAACTGCTTCACGCATGAAATCCACAAAGATCCTAATCCTTACCATTTGCTCCTCTGATCTGGGACTAATCCCTCATTTATTTACTGAGGTTTTGCACTTCAAAGATGCATGGTGGTGAAAAAACATTTTGTTGAACTAACAGATTTTAGTGGGGGTGTGCGTATTAATGTTCTTAAACCACTGGGAATTTAAAGTTAAATGATGTTTGCTTTGGACGTGTTCAGCAACGCAATCCTTTGGAAGTCGTTCAGCTAAAGTCAAAGTCAGTCTGAAACTGGTTGTGAGTTGCAGTTCATTATTGACATAGTGACAGTATCTACTTCTGTACCTTATTTAGGGACGTCTTCAGGGGCATTGCTTTATTCACCAGCTGTAGCGTGCCGGTGGGTGCTGAATGATCTGCGTAAGGACCGCATTTCGTTCTGTGAAACAGGTCACTGTTCCAAATGGACGTTGACTGAACATTACTGTAGTCACACACTTTTTATGGTGGTGTAGTATAAATATAAAGGTATTTCCATAAGAAAAGTGTGCAAGCGATACCTAAAGGCGTCAGAGATGCCGCTGAAAACACGAGTGGAACTCTACCAGCTATAGCATCAGAAACCTAAACTGCTATACCCATCACTCCCTCCAGGAAATGCACACAACACCGTGGTCCTTCGGTTACAAACACGCATTAAAAATCACACACAGTGTAGAACCTAAATATAAACATATAAACTATGGAATATAAACATCTCACTGGCTGCACCCAACCAAGAGGGAAGGAGTCCACTTGAAGGAACACTCATTTCCAGAACAGGTAATGCAGCATCACCTTTTAAACACTTTAATCCTAAAGTAGGAAAATCCAGTGCCGCTACTAGTAGGAAGTCACTGATTTTATCATTTTATCTTTTATCATTTTATATCTCTGCTTGTGTCCGTGTTCTAAAAGTGTCAGTGTACAAGATGGACCTACTTATACACGTCAAAGTATGATGTGAATTAATTTGTCAGTAAAAATACAAGTTGAACCTCTTATTTGACCTGCTGTTTATGCCACAACGTCCAGAGTTATGACAGATTATTAGTAGTAATAGACTTATTTAATTGTTTAAAAAATGTGCCTTTTTTAAACAAAGCTGCCACCATGTGCACTAGTATAGCATTATTTATTTTTTGCAAGTGTTTACACACTTTTTTTCTTTCCCAGAAAGGATGTGGTACCCTTCTGGTAAGACGTGTTATAGTTAAGAGCAATAAAACTTTTGTTTTATTTATGAAAAAGACAAGTTAATATATGGTCAGCAATTTGGTATCTCAGTTATTGTTAGTTGTTAGTATCAGTTGCAAAAAAAGTGATATCAGCATTATGCGCTGTAAATATCGGTATTGGCCATTAAAAAAACCCATATCGGTCGACCACTGATTTGTTTCCTGTTCTATTTTAAGACCGTGGTCGTTGCAAGTAGAGGTTGATTGGATGGTTGTTAAACTGCTTACCTGTAGTTATCTCTTTACATATTAATTATGATTCTACTTAGTTACTACATTGCTTTTAATACTACTAAATAATATTGAATACCTGCTTTTTTATTTTAGTTTCGCATCATCCCTCGTCATCTGATCTGCCGAGCCGCCATCAAGCCTCAGCCCAATGTGTGACGAATAAAATCTGTTCTTGACTCCTCATAAGGAACAAACCGGTCATTCTAAAGAAAGAGCAGCAGCTACGTCCCTGCTTTCTTTCCTGTGTGTGTTTGTGTGTGTGTGTGGCTAAGCGCGGCCCAGCGTGAGCTTCGGTAAACGTATGCAGCCTCCGAGCTGAAGCAGCTAAGAGACATGGCTCTTGGTGGTGTTGATAAGAAATCAGCTTCTGGGTTCAGGGGAAATGATTTTGCTCACTTCCCACTTCGCTGGCCTCGTTCAGGGAGTGTGGTGCACGGCGGTCTCTGGTGAGGGTCCGGCCAAGCTGGGGGCCCTCCCCTGTCTCCCAACACTTGACAAATAAATGGGAAACATTGTTGACAGCTTCTGGAAATAATAAAAAGAATGAAGGTGACACTACTGTCGGATAATGTTGCAAGAATAATCAGATGGAGGAGGTGGGTGTGTCGTGAGTGAGGGAGATTAATGTACAGTTTACCCTGCTAGACAATGAGAGCTGCCCATACAAGCAAAACACCAAATCTTAATAAAATGGGGCTAATTTCTTGAACGCCAACAATGACTTGAGCTTCCCGGTGAGTGCCATGGTTCAGATTCAAGTCCATCCGGAGCCAGCGTGCACGTTAAAAAAAAATTGCCTATTTAATTGAAGGACCTGTGGCACATTGACATGAAGCTCGAAGGAATTATTAAGAGTTAACCAAGACCCTTCTGGGAATCGGGCCCTAATCAAGGAGCCAGGGAGCGAGCTTGGAGGCTGATGAGAATTATGATGATTATGACATGTCAGCACATGTCTGTAGGACAAGTGGACAGATGATGAGTTAATCAAGGGCTGGATTAAATGGCTTCATGCTGCTCAGAAGCCACCCCCAGACTCCATGTCAGCCTTCACCGGCAGCGTCCCCTTATTAGGGTCAGACTGTGCCTTAATGCCTTGTGTATATGTGTTTTGGAGGCATGAATTATTAATTGGCTCATTCCACCAGCTAGACCCTCCGATCAGAGTCATGCTTACAGTAGCCAGTCTGATCTGTGCCCTGCAGCTGGATGGTTACTAAGGATGTGTCAATTTCTTTCACAAAGTCAGGCTGCAAAAGATGAAGCCCGACCGATCATGAGTAAGGATGAGCTGACTAATAGGTCATAAAATGGGTTCTGGTCCAACTATGCGATCTGCAAGTAATTAGGCTTGGACTAAGCCTCTCCACATTCTTACAAACACACACATCTATATCCAGATGACTTGTGTGGTTAGTATAAACAGCTTTAGTATTGCTTCTCTCTCCAAGCATGCACACATGTACTAACCATCTAATATACAGTACTGTGCAAAAGTGTTAGGCCACCATTAAAAAAATTGTTTTATTAGCGATGGTATTGGATAATGACCATGTGACATTTATTGTCAGTGATTGGACTCAACCTTTTCACTTTCACTCCATAATCCTATTTTCCACTGATCATCTTCCAATGTTCATGAGCTTTAGTTCATCTTAGGCTTTTCACTCTGTTCCCCTTCTGAGAAAGTGGTTTCTTTTCTGCTACACTTCCAAAAACCATTCCTGGTCAAGCTTTCTTCGGACTGTAGAAGGGTCAACTTGGCATCCCGATGAAGCTGCCAGATGCTGCTATTGCTCAAGTGTAAGGGGAGGTCACAGAAATACTTTGCACTGTAGCCTATAGATGTTTTTTTATTTTTATTTATTTATTTTTTTATTTATTTTCCCCTTTTTCCAGTTTTTTTTAATACTGCATATAAATTTACTGTATTTTCTGGTTGTACTCTAATAAGGAGGTTGATAATTATATATGGTCAATATATTATTGCTAATCAACACTTTCTGGTCTAATGGTGTCCTAAGACTTTTAGACAGTGCTGTAAATCTGTGATCTAGATTTTTCACTTGTATTTTAGAAGGTGGATCTGCAGGGCTCTGCTGAGTTGACAGTGTTGACCACTGTACCACCGTGCCCCCAAAAGAAATTCATTTTTCAACAAATCTGTAAAGATACACACACACACACAGCCTGGCCAAAAAAAGTCACCACATGGATTTAAATAAGCAAATAGGTAAGTGTCCCCCATCGGATAATTACTGCATTGGTGATTAACCCTGATGCAGTGAGTGGCTTCTCATTTGTTAAACAACCATGCCAAAAGACACATCCTGTGGTCGTGGAGATGTTGTTCACCTGTTTCAGAAGGGTCAGATTACTGGCATGCATCAAGCAGAGAAACATCTGAGGAAATTGCTGAAATGACTAAGATCGGGTTAAGAACCGTCCAGCGCATTAGTAAAAAGTGGAGAAACATCATCTTCAAGGTAGGAATGTGGTCGGAAAAAAATCTTGAATGATGGTGATCGGCGATCACTTAAACGTTTGGTGAAATCAAATGATAGAAAAACAATAGAAGAACTCAGGGATATGTTTAATAGTGAAACGAAGAGCATTTCCACACACACAATGCGAAGGGAACTCGAGGGACTGGGACGTAACAGCTGTGTGGCCTTAAGGAAACCACTGGCACTGAAAGAACGGCTTCAGTTTGCTAGGGAACATACAGATTGGACTCTAGAGCAATGTAAGAAGGTCATGTGGTCCGACGAGCCCAGATTTACCATGTTCCAAAGTGATGGGCACATCAGGGTAAGAAGAGAGGCGGCTGAAGTGATGCACCCATCATGCCTAGTGCCTACCGTACCAGCCTGTGGGGGCGGGGCTATGATCTGGGATGAGGCCAAAGTATGAGGTCAGCTGATACCTGAATATACTGAACCACCAGGTTATTGCATCAATGGATTTTTTTCTTCCCTGATGGCACGGGCAGATACCAAGATGACATTGCCAGGATTCATTGGGCTCAAATTGTGAAGGAGTGGTTCAGGGAGCATGAGGCATCATTTTCACACATCGGCCACCACAGAGTCCAGACCTGAACCTGCAGCTCTGGACAGCTTGTGGACTGGACTACAACAATAACTAGAATCATTTAAAGATGGAGACGTGTTAATAAAACATGATCTATACCCTGATTGGAGTCCAGGCATTGCGAGGAGAGTCAATGACCTGTTATTGTAGGCCTGCAGTTCTGCTCAGAGTTTGGTATATATACACTGCTATGCCACTTCAGTTTGCCCTTTTGGGGGTGAGGGGGAAGCAAGCTAATGTTTGTGATGTTATTTACTCCAGCTAGTGCTGCTCACTGTGGTGATGATTTCATAACCGCTGCTTTTTTCCAGCCACGAGGGAAAACCTTAATCAATAACTCTTAGTACTTTGTCAGCGCTTGCTGCAGAGCAAACACCTATTTTTAAAATGTTTTGCTCTTAAGGGAAGCTTCCCTCCCTCTGTTGTTTGGAGAAGGCCCATTTCCTTCATTAGCCAACCTGGTTTTGTCTTAGCATTGAGCTAATTGATTGAAGCTCACATATGTTAATCCACCATCGGAGGAAACAATGCCCTGTGCGCTCGAATTTGCTCCCCCCACATCACTAATAAAGCCACCTTCCCTGCTGATGGAAAATTGTCAGTTTACCTCGAGCTACAGGGGGCATGACAATCAGGCTTTAAAAAAAGCACTGACAGGTTAACCTGCTGTGCTCAGGGGCTCTCCTGGGAGAGGACTCCTCTACACTCTTACGTGCTACGCTTCTGGCGGCCAATGAGCGACTCGACACATAATGGAGTTGTTACCAGTCACTTGAGTCTAACCTTTTGCAGACCTTGGGAAAAAATCGAGGTGCTTAAAAAGACATTGTGCTCTTTTTTACCTCCACTGTTCCCTGTCATATCTGCCTCCTCCATTTGCCTTTTAGAAGCAAATCCGCAAAGCAAGCCTTTGTTTTCTGGGGCTTCAACTTTCCATGCCTTGAAATAAAGCCCGTCCACTGATTCTTTTCATAAATCGTGTAAAAGGTCCAAAGGCTGCAATTAAGTGCCCTGAAACGAGAGGTAACACCTCTGACCTGGTTCTGAACGAGACCTATTGTGAGGCTGGACGATCTTCGGAAATCTTAGCTCTTATCTGTGCCGGTTCTCTGAAGTAGAGCCTGTAGAGCTCGTGATTCTGAGACGCAGGAAAGGTTTCGGACTAAAGTACTTCCTGTGCTAGAGTCTTGAATGCCTGATGCATTAAGCCCACAAAAGAATACATTTGACCACGTATTTACCCACTCAGTCCCGGTAATAGGCAGTTAGTGGGATACTTTGCGATACTTCGCAGCTTTTCGGAAGGAACTTCACAGTAGAGTCCACATTTGGGCTTGGTGCACGGCTTTCAAACAACATGCCTAGGCGTCATCAGGCCTTCCATTATCATTTATCATGGAGATGGCTCTATTGTTATGCATTATCCTAGCCAACGGTGAGTGCCGCACGTTTCCTGAAATGCTTAGATTGCGCGTGTGGTTGTGCGACTTGGACCAGTCTCTGGCCTCCGTTTCTAACTTGCGCTAAATGGCCAGAAGTTTATGGACACCCGTTCTGATTAGTGAGCTCTGCCATTTCAGCAACACTTTGCAGACAAAAATGAATCACTATTGAGAATCGTATAGCTGTAAAAGAAGCTGCTCATCTGTGTCTCTCTGGGTTTCAATTAACAACCAGTTTTTTCAAAGTTTACGCTGTGTGAAAATGTGTAATACTCCCCCACGGAATTAGACCCGCGCCAGTTATCGGATGCCACCTCTCCGTAAAGGTGGAGAAAGTGGAGGCTCCAAGTCATTTTAGCACTTCGGTGCAAAGGAAAGTGCCGAACAATTGGCTAATAAACACCTTCTCTTCCCCGCCATGTTGATCCAGTTGTTGATAGGAATTCCCAGGAATGTCTCCCCAGAGTTCAATTGTCTGTCACTTCATTAGCTCCAGTTTTGTCGTCACGTGTGCTTCAGGTGTCAGATGGGCGTCTCCGCTTGTGTGTTCCTGTGTGTGCCCGAGTCTTTGTGAGTAGGTGTTTGTATACGAGGCGCTTGCTTAAGCGATTGCTTATTTGTTAGTGTGTACGTGTTTGTGTCGGTGACTGAATTGGTTACTCGCACGTTTACACGTTGTCAGCGCCATGATAATTGCTTTTTTGCTTGCTCGCCGCTCCAGATTAAATCTTTACACTGAAAACGCTCGATAATTGAGCTGTAATTGGGTTTAGATCTGAACAGGGCATCCGAAAGTCCAGCGTCACAGGAGAAACATTCCTCAAAGAAGTTCAGATGGGATCTGGGACACGTTCCCCAGTTCCTGTGCCTCACTAATATCAGTAGTAAAGCAAATTTTATCCCAGGCACTAATTCCCATAACACCCCAGCATCCTTCCAAAAGTTAATGGACATCCGCAAATTTTTAAAACCAGAATGTCAGCCACGCTGCAGCTGTGTTTTGGCCTCTTATAACCTATCAAACGTATAAATTAGACCACTAAAGCAAATAGTCATTAAACTAGGACTTAAGAATGCAGGTAATAAAGATTGGTGATAATTTGTTCTTCATTTCCCTTCCATGGCAGAGTAATGCCCACTTTAGTGTTGAATCACTTAATCCTTGTAGTGTTTAACAGCTTATTTTTTATGATTGGCAGGCAGTGGTACAGCTGTGCCCCCCTAAATTCTGTGTGGCTGATATGGTGAATTGAAACTGACAGTCTGCCCCAAATGTTTTGTTTTAAATGGATCATTCCCTAATTGACTTGCCATAAGAGGTGTATGTTAGCATGAAGTGTGTTGTATGGTGTGGGTGTGTGCTGTGTGTTTTGTAACATTCATTGCAATTAATCACTTGTCTTTGAGCGCTTTGCTTTTATTTCACCCTAAAGATTTTTTTCCTCCATTAAAAAGCACAGTACAGTAATATGAATGGACGATATAATCTTCTACAGAATGTATTAATTACTTTTTAATAATTATTTCTGTCATTACTTAGTGTTTGATGCAGTGTAGTATTTTCCATCTTCTCTGACGGAGGCATCACATTTCGGGATGAAAAACTCCTTTCCAATGCAATATTTTTTATTTCAATTCTTTTATTAGAAACAGTAACTCCTGTGCCGGACATGTTTTTAAACTTGCACACTGGTTGTATATACAGTACAGTCCTGTGCAAAAGTCTTAGACCACCATTTATGGTTGTTTTCTAATGGAGACCAATAAATACTGATATACAGTGGTGTGAAAAAGTGTCTGCCCCCTTTCCCGATTTCCAATTTTTTTTTTTTACGTTTGTCACACTTAAGTGTTTCAGAACATCAAACCAATTTAAATATTAGTCAAAGGCAACACAAGTAAACACAAAATGCAGTTTTTAAATGAAGGTGTGTATTAAGGGAGAAGAAAATCCAAACCTACATGGCCCTGTGTGAAAAGGTGATTGCCCCTAAACCTAATAACTGGTTGGACCACCCTTAGCAGCAACAACTGCAACCAAGTGTTTGGATAACTTGCAGTGAGTCTTTTACAGCATTGTGGAGGAATTTTGGCCACTCATCTTTGTAGAATTGTTGTAATTCAGCCACACTGGAGGGTTTTCCAGGATGAACGGCCTTTTTAAGCTCATGCCACAGCATCTCAATAGGATTCAGGTCAGGACTTTGACTAGGCCACTCAAGTCTTCATTTTGTTTTTCTTCAGCCATGCCAGAGGTGGACTTACTGGTGTGTTTTGGACCATTGTCCTGCTGCAGAACCCAAGTTCGTTTCAGCTTGAGGTCACGAACAGATAGCCGGACATTCTCCTTCAGGATTTTTGGTAGACAGCAGAATTCATAGCTCCATTTATCACAGCAAGTCTTCCAGGTCCTGAAGCAGCAAAACAGCCCAGACCATCACACTACCGCCCCCATATTTTACTGTTGCTATAATGTTCTTTTTCTGAACTGCTGTGTTACTTTTACACCAGATGTAATGGGACCCTCAACTTTTGTCTTATCAGTCCACAGAATGTTTTCCCAAAAGTCTTGGGGATCATCAAGATGTGTTCTGGGAAAGCTGAGATGAGCTTTAATGTTCTTGTTGCTCAGCAATGGTTTTCGTCTTGGAACTCTGCCATGCAGGCCATTTTGCCCAGTCTTTTTCTTATGGTGGAGGCATGAACACTGACCTTAACTGAGGCAAGTGAGACCTGCAGTTCTTTGGATGTTGTTGTGGGGTCTTCTGTGACCTCTAGGATGAGTCGTCGCTGCGCTCTTGGGGAAATTTGGTCGGCCGGCCACTCCTGGGAAGGTTCATCACATGTCTTCACCATTTGTGGATAATGGCTCTCACTGTGGTTCGCTGGAGTCCCAAAGCTTTAGAAATGGCTTTATAACCCTTTCCAAACTGATAGATCTCAGTTACTTTCTTTCTCAATTGTTCCTGAATTTCTTTGGATCTCGGCATGATGTGTAGCTTCTAAGGATCTTTTGGTGTACTTCACTTTGTCAGGCAGGTCCTATTTAAGTGATGTCCTGATTGGGAACAGGTGTGGCAATAATCAGGCCTGGGTGTGGCTAGAGACAGTGAGCTCAGGTGTGATAAACCATAGTTATGTTTTTAACAAGGGGGGCAAACACTTTTTCACACAAGGGGATTTTTTTTCTCCCTTAATAATAAACACCTTCATTTAAAAACTGCATTTTGTGTTTACTTGTGTTGTCTTTGACTAAAATTTAATTGGTTTGATGTGACAAGCATACAAAAAACAAAAGGAAATCAGGAAGGGGCAAACACTTTTTCACACCACTGTATGATCATACCACTGCTAAACCAATGGTATCTCTAGTCAAATGTTGGCCTCAGACTTTTGCACAGAGTTTTGCAAAGGGCACTGCTTAAACAAGTTTCTAATTTTCTAGGTAAGGTCATTTATTCAGTTTCTACTTTTTAATGAGACCCTGGCCTTGACCTGATGTTCACTGCATCCATTTTTCAAACTGAAACCAAAAATAAATTTGGCTTCAACAATCTGAATTTTTCTCATTTTGATTTCTTCTAATTCTACTAGTTACAGGTGGAATTCTGTCCTTTTTGTACTGTTGGTAGCACCTCATTGTGGGACTAACAAAGGATTATCTTATCAAAAAACTCCCTTGAGAGGAATCAGGCCCAACTGGGTAACCCTAAAGAAATTATGACCTTAAAATCAGGACTGAAACCAAAAAACAAACTTCATAAACACCTAATCTCTCCAAGATTTACATTTACAGCATTTAGCAGACGCCCTTATCCAGAGCGACTTACAATTGATACAGTCTTACAATCCAAGCAATTGTGGGTTAAGGGTCTTGCTCAAGGACCCAACAGTGGCAGCTTGGCAGAGGTGGGATTTGAACCCTGGACCTTCTGGGCCAGAGTCCAGTACTTTAACCACTAGACTACCACAGTCCCAAGACCACCAAAACTCAAAGATGAAATCGATATTTAAATATTAAACATTAAAATTACACCTGAAGCCGTCAAGATGCATCTGGGAGGTGCAGGGGTTGCCCCAGGCTTGCTCAGTTAGGTCTGTGAGCTTAGATAGTTGTAAAGCTGCTTTGAGAGAATGCCTCGTTGTTAAAAAAAAAAAAAAAAAAGTGTATTGTAGTTAAACCTGGTAAAATGAGTTCAGATGTAGGCTGGTTAAACTGTGCCATGTCATCTCTCTGAAGACTGTTACGTCACACTCCTGTGAGATGATTCCCATAAAACGGGGTGGATTCGATGACCGGCTGAGCCAAATCATGTACTCTAACAATGAGCTACAGAAAATGACTACCTGCCTC
Source organism: Ancistrus triradiatus (assembly GCA_025084515.1). Lineage (NCBI taxonomy): Eukaryota > Metazoa > Chordata > Actinopteri > Siluriformes > Loricariidae > Ancistrus > Ancistrus triradiatus. The sequence continues at coordinate 141,251 of JAJAGP010001043.1, forward strand.
TTGCTGCAACTGAGTAGCAGTAAATAGTTTCTTTCACTGGTGAAGGTAAATACATTTGATGCAACGGTTTGCTTGCCATTTCTTTAGGGTGCAGAGTCCCATTTTTGCATTGTCAAAAACTCTGAGATTTAAAAAATTCTGTCATTCTGTCTGCTGCCCCAATTCCACAAACTGCTCTTCCTCTAACGTTAACTTCGCCATTACCACTGCCACACTCGTAGCTGTACCCTGAGTTTCTGTTGCTGCGTTGTGATCCTATTGTGCTGTGGCACACACTGTGCGTTTTTAGCCCCATTATGGACCTGATCTGGTTGTAGCCGACTGTATTTAAGGATTTCTCCGAGTGGATCTGTGATCCGCTGACGTTTGTGGTGCATTGAGAGGGTCGGTGGCGCACAGTTGGATGGTGGATATGTTGTAGACATGTTGCAGCCAGCTACTTAGGGAGTACAGATTTCATTTGCCAGCTGACGAAATCTGTTTGAGAATTAAAAATAGAGCTGATCATCTTTTGTGCCCCAGGCAAATTGTGTGTTACCGCCAATTCTAATGCAAAATGGACACACACTGTCCACATCTTCCCAGAGACCTCTGGGTCCACGTACAGTACTGCACAAAAGTCTTAGGTCACCATTAGATATTCCTTTAGCAATAGTATAATGACCAAATATAACACAGACGGTTGGACTCGATTTCAAACTTGGATTAGTCACTCCATAATCCTTTGAGAGCACGTCTTGGCCTTTTCACCATGTTCCCCAGCTGCTACCCTTCCAAAAAGACCATCAGGAATCAAGCTTCTTTAGCTTCTTTCTTCTGTAGCTTGGCATCCTGATGAAGCTGCCAGATGCTGATATTGCTCAAATGTAAGGGGAGGAAATATGAAATACTTACTCCTCTAGCCTGTAGAAGCTGTTTTTAAATACTCCAATAGAGACTTTTTCTCAATGGTATGTCTAATCTAATGGTGACCTGAGACTTTTACATGGCTTAATGCCATCCTTCAGAGTCCGAAACTGATGGGCTGCGTCAAATGTTTAATCGTAGCCTGTTCTGATTTCTGTATTGTTGAAATCAGGCTGACCAATCAGAGCTCGGTCGCCGGGCAGAACAGCTCATCAAGAGCTTATTGGACGAGCAACAGGCTGCCACTAAAAACATGGATATTAAAGAAAAGATCTGGTGGAATAGAACTGAAAGGCTGGAGAATGATGGTGATAAAGCTCACAGGGACTGGATGGAAGCGTCTGATTATTTATCTAAGTTCATTCTGATCTGTTCATGATCACAAAACACAAACTAGAGCTTCCTGCACTCATCTCAGCTCGTGCTTTTGTTTTTTTTTAAGTTGACAATGTGAAAAAGACACGGAGAAATCTCCGACAGGAGGAGGGAAATTAAAGAAAGCAAAACTGTACAGGGAGTTTTCAGAGAGTTTAGACTAACACCGTAGTACACTTTGTGTTAAGGTTCAATACGTTTAAAAATCCCATCTGTAAAAATCGTACTGTGTGTGAATAGGCCATAAGCCTGGCATAAAGCTGGATTTGGTCCATGAGAGATGTTTGTCATCCTTCTCGTCTGTTCCCTCCTCCTTCGAGGCATCATCCTCCCTCCTTTGTGCCAAATTCCTGAACGTTTGAACCTGCCATGACCAGAGTTCTCCTGATCGTCCCATCAAAGTCTGAGCCGAGTTTGAAATATTTGAGAAACCGTGCTCAAACCCGATGTGATCAGGCTTCGTCTCGCCCTGTCGTCTCCTGCTCTCTGTGCAGGACTCAAAGAACACGCCGAACTCCCTGGCAGCTAAAAATCCCCAAACGATTCCCTACAAATTGAATGCCAAACTGATCTTTGAGCAGTTGTGTTATGGTGCGTGTACTGAGGCGCTTCTGTTTTGCCTCTTGCTTATGGCTAGATATAGATTGTGGGGAAAATAGCTGGGAGGAATTAATTATTTAACCAACCAGGAAACAACAAAACCTCAGCAGGGGGCAACACAGCACATGAGATAGAGAGGAAGGACCTGCTCCTGTGTTAAGTGAGATTATTGTGCCTCGTGGAAAATGTGGTCTGAAGATTTGACTGCGGCTGAGGCTTCCAGACTCTGGATGAATATTAAGTGCGTTAAGCTTTGATATCTTCAGTGAAGTAGTTCCACTATTATTATTATGAAAGGAACTAATGTTTGAAGGGACTTACAAAAAGAACGAAAGGGAAATCAAAGAAGCCAGATAACGCATTACATAACTGTAGATGTCATTTATTACATGTCTGTTGTAATTAATTATTTGCATGAGCTGGACTGTAATGGCGTCCCTGTCAGCTGAATTTTGGAGCATGTGGAGTTGAGATGCATCTCTGAAAAGCAGAGCGCATAGCCGCCCTCCATTGGGTCGTGTTCGACATTTTGGCAGCACAACCAGGAGAAACCAAATCTGCTCCTTTTGGCAATGCTCGACTACATCATGACACTGTCCGGATGTTAATTAGGGTCATTTATGTTAATTGTGTGCTGGAACCTAATGTCACACCAATCAGACATAGCACTTTTTCCCAGCTGTGCTCCGTTCAGCGTGCGGGAGAAGAGACACTGTACAAATCCCCTGGAAAATATTTACCAAGTCTCATATTGCAGCGCTGCGTTTGGCCTCCAATCTATTAGTCTAACGTGTCCAAATGTTTTCAGAGCGAGCGGCTCTGCGCCGAAGCTCTGACCTTGTTTTAACTTGAAAGAAATGTAGACGAAGGACATGATTGCCATCTTTGTGCAGCTTCTGCAAATGCATTTCTGTCGGATTTGTCTCATTTTTCCAATGTTAAAGAGGTTTGTTTATCTAGGGTTAAATCTTCTTTTAATAGAAGTTAAACTCGGACTGCGATGGTGCAGAGGTTAGGGTACTGGACTGCTCTCCGGAAGGTCCAGGGTTAATGCCATAGCACTGCCAAGCTGCCACTTGACCCACAATGGCTTGGGTTACTCTGGGTAAGGGCTTCTGCTAAATGCTGTCAATATAAATTAATGTCGGATCTAAAGATCTGCATTTCATCAGTAAAGCATGGTTTTATTTTGTATTGTTGAAATGTTTCTACAGACAAATCGTTTGCAGATTAAATGAAACACTTAAGGTTTAGGATGTAATGGATTTCTCTTAGAATGATGACAAAATAGATTGAGACTCACATTCTCTATTTAAAAAAAATCTTATTTTATGTATTTTTGCCTCATTCTATGGCTCATGTTCTCAATGTTTTTTTTCAGTCTTGTTTTTTGATTAATTATTGTTTATATTTTGTTTTATCTTTTGTAACGTGTTCTCAATTTTATTTTCTATTTAGCTTATTTTATTTAAACTTTTATAAATGTATTATTTAGTGTTGTGGTCATACAAGAATACAAAGAACAAAAAAGGAAAGTTGTAATGCACTTTACAGTCATTGTGTGTGTGTGTGTTTCTCAAATTTTATTTTCTTTTAGCTTATTTTATTTAAACTTTTATAAATGTATTATTAGTGTTTTGTGGTCATACAAGAATAACAAGAACAAAAAAAGAAAGTTGTAATGCAGCTTTACAGTCATTGTTGTGTGTGTGTGTGTAATGTATATAATTTTTATATATATATATTTTTTTTCTTACAAAATATATGATGACATGTTTATCTAATCGCGAAATATAACCTAAATTATTATAGATAATTATAGTATATATATAATTATAAATTAATATATTTGTGTGTGTGTGTGTTTGTGTGTGTGTGGTGTGTGTGTGTGTGTGTGTATGTATATATATATGTGTGTTTTTTTGTTGTGTATATGTATATGTGTATGTATATATGTGTGTATATATATAGAATATATATATCTCTATAGATATATATATAGGCATATATATATATCTAGATATATATATATATATATATAATATATATATATATATATATCTATATTATATATATATATATATATATATACACACACACACTTTGAAAACTCCCAGCCTGGTTCATTACTCAAAACCGCAATCAGGGGTAAGACGGCCCTTCTGGACAGCGACAGGTCGGCAAGCATTGACACCCTCAAGCAAGAGGGTAAAGACACAGAAGAAATTCTGAACGAATAGGATGTTCCCAGAGTGCTGTATCAAGGCACCTCAGTGGGAAGTCTGTGGGAAGGAAAAAGTGTGGCAGAAAACGCTGCACAATGAGAAGAGGTGACCGGACCCTGAGGAGGATTGTGGAGAAGGGCCGATTCCAGAGCCACCGTGCACAGGCGTGTGCAGGAAATGGGCTACAGGTGCCGCATTCCCCAGGTCAAGCCACTTTTGAACCAGAAACGGCGGCAGAAGCGCCTGACCTTTGCTACAGAGAAGCAGCACTGGACTGTTGCTCAGTGGTCCAAAGTACTTTTTTTGGATGCAAGCAAATTTTGCATGTCATTCGGAAAGGTGCCAGAGTCTGGAGGAAGACTGGGGAGAAGGAAATGCCAAAATGTCTGAAGTCCAGTGTCAAGTACCCACAGTCAGTGATGGTCTGGGGTGCCATGTCAGGTGCTGATGTTTGTCCACTGTGTTTTATCAAGGGCAGGGTCAATGCATCTAGCTATCAGGAGATTTTGGAGCACTTCATGCTTCCATCTGCTGAAGAGCTTTATGGAGATGAAGAGTTCATTTTTCAGCACGACCTGGCACCTGCTCACAGTGCCAAAACCACTGGTAATGGTTTACTGACCATGTATTACTGTGCCTCAATTGGACTGCCAACTCTCTCTGAACCTGAACCCGATAGAGAATCCTGTGGGATATTGTGAAGAGCCAAGTTGAGAGATGCAAGAACCAACACTCCTGGATGAGCTTAAGGCCGCTATCGAAGCATCCTGGGCCTCCATAACACCTCAGCAGTGCCACAGGCTGATTGCCTCCATGCCACGCCGCATTGAAGCAGTCATTTCTGCAAAAGGATTCCCGACCAAGTATTGAGTGCATAAATGAACATAATAATTTGAAGGTTGACTTTTTTTGTATTAAAAACACTTTTCTTTTATTGGTCGGATGAAATATGCTAATTTTGTGAGACAATAAAACAATAAAAGACTTGAAATATTTCAGTTGGTGTGCAATGAATCTAAAATATATGAAAGTTTAATTTTTATCATTACATTACGGAAAATAATTAACTTTATCACAATATGCTAATTTTTTTAGAAGGACCAGTATATGTATAAGAAATGTAACTTCTTTTCTGAAACTTAATCAGAATCACCACAAACTCTCCTGAATATAAACATCCATTCTAATCATTTTTTATTATTAAATATATGAACATCAAAACATTTGAGCTTGTTTTGCCTGTTAGCCAATCAGAGTGCAGGTTTTATTTAGGTTTGTAGAGAAAGGACTGATTTATTCTGCTTGAATGGATTATTCATATTCAATAACGATCAAGTTCAGGTAATAATTAACGTTACCCCAGAAAGACAGATTGGACACGGCTGGTCTCGCAAAAATTTCCAAGTACACCTCACCCCGAGACAAGACCAAGACCACTTCTTCCTATGTTCTAAAGATGTTAGGTCAACTTGCATCTCCAAAGGATCCCAGTGATAATGTGCTCTGTGATGGACTAGCACCTGGTACAGGGGTGCTCCCACTTTCCACCTCACAGACCTGAACTGGATGAAGGAAAATGACTGACTGCCTATGGCTTAGAAACAGCAGTTCATGAAGGTCTGGGTTCGAGTCCCTGGTGGGGTTTGCAACCTGACGGTCAGGTGGTACGCTGACCGAACCCTGCGATGGATTGAAGGGATTTTAAGGCTCATCTTATTAAGATTGCATTTTTTGAATCTGTAGATTTAGCATTGTATTTTTGTTTTGATTAAATCTTCTTGTTTAAGTTCGTTATTCTTCTTTTAGTTGTAAAATGTTCTTGAGTGTGACTTTGAATGGTGCTTGTAAATAAAATGATTACTGTTGATACCTTGTGCTGGGTACCTCTGCCTACGTCCAGTGAGTTTGAGGTTAGGCTCAAACCTCCCCCTCGACCCTAACCAGGGTAAGTACTACAGGATAATACTAGTTTTATATAGCTCTTAGTTGTAATAAAACTTTAATTCGACCTTAACTGGTTCCAAAAGATGTTCGAACCAGTTTGTTTGAAGTTGGAATCAAATTTACCCATAAGAAGGAAACGGGATTAATCTGTTCCCGACCCCCAGATGATTGTTTTTTTTAATGCCAGTATTCGTATGTTGTGACTAAATGCACAAATAAAGCAATGTAATACAATACTAATAATAATCAATAAATTGAGGGAGTGTCTGAAATCACCCCCGTAGACTGATTATAATATATATCATATAATAATAAAGTAATACATAATATGCCTATGATTGCGCCCTAGTTCATCATCTTTTGGGTGTTATGGTGATTGGCATGCCATATTGGTGCATTATCGCCAACAACTGGACTGGATGATGTGCATGGTCTTTGGAAGATCGCACCATTGAGTGTTTTGTTAGGGTGCCCATGTTCAAATTCAATTTTTGTTCAAACTTGAGGGCAAAAAAAAAAGAGCGATTTGAATTCGAGCGATTTGAGTAGGCGTGACCCAAAGTGTATACCCGTTTTTTTGTGGTATTAACAGCCATGTTGGTTATTTAAAGATTAAGTAAAATCTTTTGATATTAATTAATAAACATGCTATAAACATTTTCATCTTACCTAAAAGGAAAGGTCTTAAAGGCTCTTTAATGCACTTTAAAGTAGAGATGGGTCCGACTTTTAAATCCTATATCGGTATCGGGTCCAATATTGACGTTGTTCACTCATCAGGTATCGGACGGACAGGGCCGATCCATTTACCGATCTATATTCCATTCCACGACTTACCATGAGCAAGTGGCAACGTCAGTCTGCTACAGAGTAAGCAAGTAGTATTAGCTGCTGGTTTAACTAATGTTGTTGTCGTGGAGGTTATTTAGTCTGGAAACGCTGAAAAGTAAGACAGCGTGTTGTAACCTGAAACACAATACCAGCGATAATCATCATAGTCAGCACTAATTTAGTCTGCTAATCTGTACAGTGTGCTTGTTACTGCTTCCTCTTTAGGGTTTCTTGTTTTAAATCTTTGTTGTAGTGCTGGTTCTGTGGCGCTGCTGTGCCAGGGTGCTCTGATACCTTGCTCTCTCTGTTAACCTTTGCAGTGATATTCAATTAAAGGTTTAAAAGGGCACCCACACGTGCACCTTTCTCAGAGAGCAGGCTGCGGTGCCAAGTGCTGGCACAACGGTGCAGCGTGGCGATTAACCTGACCTTAAGAGTGCCGTGGTCACCATGCTGTGCCAAGATCCAACTTCCCTGTGCCACAGTGCTTTGGACCCTCTGCCTGGTTCCCTGGATATTTTTTGGACCTATGGAGAAACTGGAGCAAGAACCTTTACCATTGGATGAATGAAATGTCTTTTCATTTCGTAGGCTCCCGATGACCATGCGTGAGGGACAGTGATGGCCCAGCGTTTAACCCTCTGGACTGCTGTATTAAAGTTAGTCCTGGTATGCCAGCCTGCCAAATTGAGCCCCTGAGCAGCCCCCTCAACTGCTTGGACTCAGTTGTAAGTCTTTCAGGCTAAGGGCATCTGCTAAAAGCTGTAAATGTTGATTTTGTGGTTTGCAGCCCTCGCCTCTGCACCCCCGACTAGGGCTGGCGCTGGGGGACCTCGGGATTGTCCAGCTTGGTGGATATGCTGTGCTAATATTTCGGTTAGCTCGAGTGGATTGTGACATGGTGTTTATTTGGTAGCAAGTTTTCTCAAAATCAATAGTGGAAGGGGCAAGGGAGAGTAATGATGAAGCTCGAGGCCTTGCATAGACTACACGCCGATTGCTTGACTTGGGTGGATGTGTTGACATCGGTGTACGGAAGCAGATGAGGGATAGGAGTGAGAAAGAGGAAGGAAATAAACAAGATTGAGGTATGCCGCCTTATGCCCAAACTTACCCCTGATATGTGATTGATTGCTGTTGAGAATCCATGATGCATGTTTCTCTTCATTACTGGCTGCTTATTCTCTTTGTAGGTTTCATTTTTTTAATATTTTTTATTTGTTCTCTCTGTAAATGTTAATGATTTTGTTTACTTATTAATTAGATAATTTAGTTTAATTCTTAAATTTAAGAGGTCGGAGGTCGGGTCCCTTTGAGTCTCTGTTCTCCCAAGGTTTCTTCCTTATAACATTTCAGGAGCTTTTCCATGCCACTGTGGCCCTCAGGCTTGCTCAGTTTGGAACCGTGTAATGGATTACAGTATCCTCACTTGCACCGTGTAATGGATTACAGTATCCTCAGCTGCAACCGTGTAACTGGATTACAGTATCCTCAGCTGCACCGTGTAATGGATTACAGTATCCTCCACCTGCACCGTGTAAGGGATTACAGTATCCTCGCTGCACCGTGGAAGGTTACAGTATCCCACCTGCACCGTGTAATGGATTGACAGTATCCTCACATTGCACCGTGTAATGGAGTACCGTATCCTCAGCTGCACAGTGTAATGGATTACAGTTATCATCAGCTGCACCGTGTAATGGATTACAGTATCCTCACCTTCACCGTTGTAATGGATTACAGTATCCTCAGCTTGCAACGTGTAATGGATTACAGTATGGCTCACCTTCACGTGTAATGGAATACAGTATCCTCAGCTGCACCGTGTAATGGCTACAAGGATCCTCAGCTGCAACCGTGTAATGGAATTACCGTATCATCACCTTCACCGTGTATGGAATTTACAGGATCCTCAGCTGCCCACCGTGTAATGGATTACCAGTTATCCTCACTGCCACCGTGTAAATGGATTACAGTATTCTCACCTTGCACTGTGTACTGGATTACAGGATATCACCTGCACCGTGTAATGGATTACCCAGTATCCTCACCTTCAACGCTGTAATGGATTACCGTATCCTCACCTTCACCGTGTCATCCGGATTACAAGTATCCTCAGCTGCATGTGTAATGGAATACAGTGTCTCAGCGGCACGGGTAATGGATACCAGTATCCTCAGGCGCACCGTGTAAGGGATACAGTATCCTCACCTTCACCGTGTAATGGATTACGTATACTTCACTTCACAGTGTAATGGAGTACAGTATCCACTCATGCCACCGTGTAATGGATTACAGGATCATCACCTTCACCGGTAATGATTACGTATCCTCACTTCACCGTGTTAATGGATTACAGATAAACTCCTGCCCGTGTACTGGATTACAGTATCCTCAGCTGCACCGTGTAAATGGATGACAGTATCCTCACCTGCACCGTGTTAATGGATACTACAAGTATTTTTTTCTCACCTGCAACGTGTAATGGATTACAGTATCCAGCTGCACCGTGTAATGGATTACAGAATCCTCACCTTCACCGTGTAATGACGATTACAGTTATCCTCACTTCACCGTGTTAAGGATACAGTATCCTCAGCTGCACTGTGAATGAATACAGTATCTCAGGCTGCACCGGGTTAATGGATTACGTAGCCTCAGCTGCACCGTTAATGGATTACAGTACCTCAACTCACGTGGAATGGAGTACAGGATCCTCACCTTCACGTTAATGGATACAGTATCCACTCCGCAACGTGTAATGGATTTAAGTATCCCCCTCAGCTGCCCACCGTGTAAATGGATTAAAGTATCCTCACTGCACCGTGTACGGATTACCAGTATCCTCACTGCACCGTGTAATGGATACAGTATCCAATCACTGCACCGTGTAATGGATTACAGTATCCTCAGTGCACCTGTATGGATTACAGTATCCTCACTCACGTGTAATGGATTACAGTATCCTCACTGCCACGTGTTAATGGATTACAGTATCCTCAGATTGCCACGTGTAATGGATGACAGTATCTCAGCTGCAACGTGTAATGGATGACAGTATCCTCACCCTGCACCAGTGTAATGGATGGACAGTATTCCTCACCTGCACCGTGGAATGGATGACAGTATCCTCACTCACCGTGTAATGGATTACAGTATCCTAAGCTGCACCGTGTAATGGGAATACAGTATCCTCAGCCTGACACCGTGTAATGGATTACAGTATCCTCACTTCACCGTGTAAGGGATTACCGTATCCTCACCTTCACCGTGTAAGGATTACAGTATCCTCACTTGCACCGTTGTAATGGATGACATATCCTCAGCTGCACCGTGTAATGGATGACAGTATCCTCACCTGCACAGGTAATGGATGACAGTATCCTCACGCACCGTGTAATGGATTACCAGTATCCTCAGGCTGCACCGGGTAATTGGATGACAGTATCCTCACCTGGCACCGTGTAAATGGATGACCAGTATCCTCACCTGCACCGTGTAATGGTGACGTATCCTCACTGCACCGTGTAATGCATTACAGTATTCTCACCTGCACCGTGTAATGATTACAGGATCCTCACCGCACCGTGTAAGGGATTACGTATCTCACCTGCACAGGGTAATGGATTACAGTATCCTCACTGCACCGTGTAATGCATTACAGTATTCTCACATGCACTGTGTAATGGATACAGTATCCTCACCTCACTGTGTACTGGATTACAGTATCATCACTTGACCGTGTAAGGCTTACGTATTTTCCTCATTGCCCACCGTGTAATGGATTACAGTTATCCTCCACTTGACCAGTGTAATGGATTACAGTATCCCTTACTTGCACCGTGTAAATGGATTTACAGTATCCTCACTTGCACGGTAATGGATTACAGTATCTTCACTGCCACGTTTGTAAGGGATACAGTATCATCACTTGCCACCGTGTAATGGATTACAGTATTCCTCAAGATGCACCGTGTAATGATTACAGTATCCTCAGCTGCACCATGTACATGGATGACCAGTAGCCTCACTGCACCGTGTAATGGATGACAGATCCTCACCCTCACCGTAATGGATTACAGTATCTCAGCTGGCACCTGTAATGGAATACCGTATCCTCAGCTGCACCGGTAAGGATTACAGTAATCCTCGCCTTCACCGTGTAATGGATACAGTATCCTACCTTAACCGGGTAATGGATTCAGTATCCTCACTTGCACCGTGTAATGGATGGACAGTATCCTCAGCTGCACCGGTAATGGATGACAGTATCCTCACCTGCACCGTGTAATGGATTACAGTATCCTCAGCTGCCACCGTGTAATGGAGAAAAACAGTATCCTCACTGCACCGTGTAATGGATGACAGTATCCTCACCCTGCACCGTGTAATGGTGACAGTATCCTCACCTGCACCGTGTATGGATTACAGTATCACTCACTGGCACCGTGTAATGGATACAGTATCCTCACTGCACGTGTAATGGATTACAGTATCCTCACTTGCACCGTGTAATGGATTACAGTAATCCTCAGCTGCACCGCTGTAATGGATACAGTATCCTCAGCTGCACCGTGTAATGGATTACAGTATCCACATCTGTAGTGACTATGTATTCGTATTTAGGTTATTGGTATTTTATGGTAAGTCGTTTCATAATGTTTGAGTATAAAATCATGGCAGGAGTAAAATTTGGACTAAATGTGCAGACGAAGCTGCTCCTCCATGGCTCAGTTATCATTTAGCCGCGGCAGGGGAAAAGCTAATAAAATGTTATCAGAGCTAAATGGAAGTTAAGTGGAGGGGAAAGAACTGAATATTCACATTCATTTGGCTAACAGCTGGTGGAGCTCAGTCGCTCATCACGCATTGATATTCATTGTATCCTGCCCCCCCACCCCCCTCCGCAGTAACAATCAACAGCTTTAGCACCTTTGTTTTAATTTAATTAAAGGTGTGATTGTCTGGGTGAAAACTTCATTTGCACAAATGGAGAAAGGAAAAAAAAGGGGAGGACAAAAACAGCCCAAAGGGTCATGAGCGGTGGCGAAAGAACAATTAGCTGTGTCCGTAATAATTAAAAAGAGGTAAATTGCTCACAGCCTTGGCACCGCACCAGAGATATCAAACTGCATGTGGCCCTGGGACCTGCTCTGCATAAGGGCTGGTTTGGATTCAACCTGCGTCCGACGGAGGGAAGAATGACTTCTTTGAGGTCCAGGCCTGGTTCTGCTCTGTGCAAGGCCTCCAGGAATTTCTCCCTCTACCTCATAGGCAGTAAGACGGGTTTATCTGATGTGGATCTAAGAGGTTAGATCAGGGTCATGACTCCTAACATGCAGGAGTTTAATAAAAGCTTTGCTATAGGGGTAATTTCAACACTATTATATATGTTAGCAGTGCATACTATACTGTAAATATTGCCAATGTGTGTATTATTGATAATTCAGGGTATTTCTTATCTTCTGGAGTATCATCGTTAGATAATATGCTATGGCACGATGTGGTTAGTGGACCTGGCCAAGTGCCTTCATGCAGAATTTTATTAATATTGGTTAGTGCTACCCACAAGACCAGGCTGCCATTGGAAATAAGAATCTGTTCTTGATGACTCGCCTGGTTAAATTAATGTCAAGTGGCTAACAGCTTAGAGTACGGACTTATTCACAAAGATTTTTGTTCACAGGAAATAAAGGCCTACGGATTAACATGTGCGTGGAACTTAGGGGTGGGCGATATGGTGAAAATATTTCACGATAATTAGATATTCATGACGATACCTGTGATTGTAGACAAAATGCGTCAGTAGTGATAGATTCTTAAAATCTGATATTCAAATATTACACCATGCTTAGTAAAGTGACTTTTATTCGAAATGTGCTGCACTTCATCCAGTTAAACAGGACCCTATGTAATGGAACATGCATCATATTGCCCATCCCCAGTGGAACGGTTTGTTGTCCACCTCGGGAGTCCAATTAAACATCAGACATGTTTAGTCACATGAGAGCATCACACATGGCAGTAGATTTAACAAGTTAATAACCAATAAGAAATACAAGTATTCACTTAATAATATGAGACTCTAGTGCACCAAGGTTATCTGGGTCCAGAACAGTCCACAATCAAGGGCTCAGTGTGTTCATCTGGTACAGATCATGACAAAAGTCACGAGAAGTTCTAATAACAAAAATAATTGTACAACCCCTTAATTGTTTTCTATTTGCAATTTCAATTTAAACACTTTTTACTTTGACTTTTGTCTTTGTAGACAGTATAAACCTGAGATGCTTCATGTTTTTTCATGTTTTGTTTTTTTATTTGTTAATAAACATCCATTCCTGCAATTCAGGCCTGCAACACTTTCCCAAAAAGTTATTTCGGGGCAATTTAGGTAAGTGGGATGGATGGATGGATGGATGGAGATGGTTAAAGTGGTTATGTCAACAGGTGATTGTAATCCTGATTTGGTACAAAGCAGCATCCACAAAAGCCTGAGTCTTTGAGCAGTAAAAATGAGCAGAGGATCTCCAGTTTATCTATAGATGTGCAAGAGGATTATTGAAATGTTTAAAAACAATGTTCCTCAAAGAAAGACTGGAAGGGATTTCCATATTTCAGTCTTAAATTTCTGATTTGTCTTTAAATGCATGGACGTCCCCCTAAAAGATGTCGTCTTGAAGGCAGCGCATTTCTCTCTCAATCTTAAAAAAAAAATAAAATAAAATAAAATAACATTTTCCATACTGTTTGGGTTGTATGTGTATCTATACATAACCCTACCGAACACACATGGCCAAAAGTATTAGGACAAAAAGCCCCAAGTGGCCAAGAGTATTGGTACACACAGCTGCACATGGCCAAAACTATTGGGTCATAAACTCGTGTGTGCCCCAAAACTTTATTTGTGTTTTTTTTTTTTTTTTTTTTTCATTTTTTCATGGGAAACGCTCATAATTTAAGAATGTTCTTAAGTGCGAAGTTACGAAGTGTTAATTAATATTATGAACGTTTTGGGACTCCCACCCCGGATCGTTAATAAATAGCTACAGCAAACCGAAAATTAATCCTTAATGGAATGAGTATGAATTCACCCTTGATGGGTTTTGATAAGTGAACATATAAAGTGACTCTCAATCGCTGCTGTGAAGTTTTCAGTCATGATTAACATCACTAAGGCTCCACACTTGTACTGAAGGAGCTTAGCTAAATGGTGTAAGATTAGTCCGATGAGTGTGTTGTTTAAAAGCGGATTATCAAACAATAAATTCCATGGAAAGACCTGCTGAATGGGAACTAGCTGGCTGAAGCAATTGTGTGTAGTGTAGGAGAAAAGTGCCACTTCTCACAGTGACTTGTCTAGGTAAAATACTTTTGTAACGCAGTGTGATCTTCCAGTGTGAGGGTGCAGTATAGAAATGAGGACTGTGGTTAGACAGCGGTTAAAGTATCGCACTAGGGACCAGCAGGTCCAGGGTTCAAGTCCCAGTACTGCTAAGCTTTCATTGTCGACCCCTTAAATAAGGCCTTTAACCGGTGATTGCTTGGATTCTGCTTTGTAAACGATCAGTTGTGCACTGCAATGGATAAGAGCGTCTCCCATATGACTGAAACCTTGCGTACACTACACTACTCTTAAAAAATCTCCGTCACACACTAAATGCCTTCAACCTGCTGCTGAACAGCCAAAGGTACAACAGCTTGCACATGCATGCACAATTATAGCAATAAATAACTAGGCATCTATTAATGCACCTAGAGCTACAGACTCACAGGGGGTGACTTTTCATGCTCAGTTTTCATCGGCTGTTGACTGGACCCGTTCAGAATGAATTGCTGACTAGACGACACTACAGTAAAAAAAAATCAAACGTTTGATATGCTCCGACTGGTCTGAAACGTGATCGGGAGGCCAAAAACCAGAGTCTGCACCCCTCAGACGTACCTCAGTTCTCTCTCCAACTGTCGACACAGGCTGGCCAAAAATCTGCAGACTAGAGCTGACTGGCACAGCCTGAGAATGTGACCCCGGCATAAATGTAAATATGACCCCACACTAATTGAATGAACAATTACAGTTAAATTGTTAGAGATGGTAACTCTTTCCAAGGATCAGAAGAGCTGCTCTGCTCAGATAAACGTTTGTTGGTTACATTAAACTGCTGTTGGGTATGGGGCTGCCT
Organism: Ancistrus triradiatus; assembly: GCA_025084515.1. Lineage (NCBI taxonomy): Eukaryota > Metazoa > Chordata > Actinopteri > Siluriformes > Loricariidae > Ancistrus > Ancistrus triradiatus. The sequence continues at coordinate 156,315 of JAJAGP010001043.1, forward strand.
GCTCTCAGACCAGTCCGTGTTACATTGGTTGTCCAAAAGTGCCTAGAACAGGTGCACGAGTGGCAGCACTGGACCTTGGAACAATGGAGAAAGTGGTCAGGTCCGGTGAGAGCCATTTCCCATCATGTAGACGAGGTGCAGTGGTACTAGGAAAGAAGATAACTCCATGGAGGGAGTGTGGTGCTCTGGGTCATGTTCTGCAATGAAACTGGGTCTGGGCATCAATGTAGAAGGTAATTTAGCAAGTAATGGCAACCTGAACATTGTTACAGACTGGAGGGTCTTCATGTTTTGGGTGTGTGTTGGTGGTGTTGCACTCGAGTCCGGTCTCAAGCCCGTAGATGTCCAACAGAATAAGTCCGTTCTTTCTCTACATTCCTAAATAAAATCTGCACTCTCATTGGCTAATGGGGAAAAACAAGTTCCTGCTCTTCTCATTCAGGATCCAATCAGTGAACACGATTTATTTTGAGTAGTCTGACTAAGATTTTCTGTAAGAGTGCATCACCCGCTTGCTTTACTTAGTTTAGCTTAGGATCGTTTTTGTTTGAGGGCAGATAATTATGATTATATTTTCACATTTAGTAATAAAAATGGTTAGAATGGATGTTGTTTGTATTTAGGTGGCTTTATGCTTCCAAGAAGTTACATTACCTTAGTTTGACTAAGACTTTAATATAGTAGTAATTAATAATCATTTTAGGTTACATATTATTCTATGATAATTTTGTTAATATGTAATGTATAATGAATGTAAAGTGACTTCCGAATGGCCTACACTTCTGTGAATTTAACTTCAGAGTCTGATTCTACCTTGTGTTGAACTACCTGGACTTCACCTGACGTTGTAATATACCCAATAATAATCCTTATGTGTCTAAATATGACTGCGTCTCGCATCCCGACGCTGTTTTAGGGACTCGATCGAGTAGGTCTGGCCTCCGAGGCGCTCCTCACCTATTTAAGCACCGACGTCATCATTTCAGCTGTTCAGCATATTAAAAATGTGCATTTTCATCCACTGTCCTCGAGGAAAGGCAGGGTGAAAGCTGCACAGTGGCTGTAAATAACAGCTAGCGTCCTGGTAATGGAGGCTCCATTGTGTGCCTGCCCGGCGCTGTTACCTTGTTATTCCCCGGCTTTTACAGTAATAATCAGACTCCGGCTAGCCGTCCGGATCGTCCCGACCCGTATGTGTAATCACTCTTTTATCAAGCCGGCTGAATCGCAGCAGAGTCTCAGAAGGAGAGAGGGGGTATATTTACCCCTGCCACCTGAGGGGATTTTACCCTACCCTTCACAATTCTCACCTACGTCTGTTTACTCACAGGCCTTTTCCGTATGTCACAACATTTACATGCATTTGGTTTTTCTTCAATTTGTACGTGTTAGATAAGAGAAAAAAAGAGGAATGGAGGGGAAAATTTTACAGAAAAAAAGTCCCCCAGCAATCACAGTAACGGAGAAAAGATCCACCCCCTGCTTCCCCTCCCCAAAAAAGGGATTAAAAAAAAAAACTTCACGGCCCAGCTGATGGCCATTCATGGTGGGACAAACAAATTTCAAACAGGAACTATGCTTTTAGCTTTTAATTCTAGCCCAAAAAGTATCCAGCTGTTTGCATAATTATTACCTTTTAAATAGTATGAAAATGGCATGTTAATTCAAATGGCAGCTCTTTCTAGCGCTCTCTCTGTTTTTTTGCTCTCTTTCGCTCGCTCTCTTCCACTCTCCGCCTCCTCCCCACTACAGGTAAGCTCTGCTGTTCAAAGGAGGTCTTCTTTCCACCGGTAATTTGGCTCAGAAAGCCTCTGGCCTTCCCTGTTTATTCTTAGCCAAGGCTCTGTTTCCTGTCAGAGTGGAAGGAGGTGCATCTTGTGCATGGGGAGAGGAACAATGTGCCCCTGTCCCAGGTTCCTCTGCCCCCCTGTGCTGCCTGTCAGCCTGGGATTGTCATGCAGGCCCTCCTGCAGGAACAAAGGGCCCAATGGGCTTTGTGCCTCACCAGGAGCCCAGCATTGTTATTTGGGTCCCTGGGAGTGTTTGTTCTTGGGCCCTTCTGATCACCACCTGGGCTCTGGTACAGGTAATGCTGGCACAAGCCAACTGAGGCAATACCCACTTGGTACAAAACAGTGGCGTCTTTAAAGTGGTTTTTAAAATGGGAGAAGCATACGTTGAGAGAGACGATCATTTGACATTTACAGCATTTAGCAGACGCCCTTATCCAGAGCGACTTACAATTGGTACAATCTTACAATCCAAGCAATTGTGGGTTAAGGGCCTTGCTCAAGGACCCAACAGTGGCAGCTTGGCAGAGAAGGGATTTGAACCCTGGACCTTCTGGTCCAGTACCTTACCCACTAGGCTACCACAGTCCCATTTGACTGGAAAGCCATAGCAATATGCTTCCTTAATCCCTCCAGTGGAGCTACAGGTGTCTGCTGGCTAACACAGAACCAGTTTACAGAATAACCCTGCTTATTTTGCCCTTGTTAATATTGTTAATAAATTCTAAGACTTGGCGCTGATTAATAGAATACTAGAATACTGATTAAAAGAATACAATACTGTAGATGTAATCACATGATAAACACAGCGCAGATCGGCGCTGAGCGGGAGTTATTGTGACTCTGAATCATTGTGTACTGAATCATGAATCGAGTCGCAAGAGCGCAGAGTACCAAGCAAAGGACGAGAACAGAGTCACGTTTCTACTTAAAATGCGCCGAGAACCAATGAAATGTGTAAATACTTGTTAAAAAAAAAAAAAAAAAAAAAGAGACAATATTAGAGTAGTGCACATGGTAGCAGCATGTTTTAGTTCTTAATCCCAGTTCCAGTTGAGAGCAGCAAGTTCTAATGCTGGAAACAAAGTTATTCGTCTCATAAACAGCTCCTCCCTCACTGAATGTTCTCTCAGCATCTTTGTTTTTAGTCTTTTATTTTTTACTTTGTTTTAACAAGGTTTCTCAACAATTTTTGAATATCGGCCTCATCAGTGCTGATATTGCCATATATCTCAATATGGTATTAATCAGGACGATTAATCGGTGTAGCTCTAATTTAGATGTGCTAGGGAGTTTTTCCTTGCCACTGTCGCCCTAGGCTTGCTCAACTTGGGATTGGACGTAGTTATTAGGAGATAATCTAAACTTGTAAAGTTGCTTTGAGACAATGCTCCATTGTAAAAAGCGCTATATAAATAAATCTGACTTGATTTGACTAGATGTGCAGTATTCCAAAGATCTCTGTGTGTGTGTGTAATCTTGTATATGAACTAGATTTGCAGTTCCTGAATGAATTACAACACTGCTTGAAATGGGGGAAGTGGAAAGAATGTGGGTTTGTGTCCCAGTATTTTTGGCCTTTGTGTGTTTTTGTGGTGAGTGTGTGCATGTTTATGTAACAGATGATGTACCAACAGGTCACTGAGTACTCTGTGAGGGCATCATCGATTACAGTTAGAATTTTGTCGGTTGAAATTAGAATCTGAACATTTTAGTCATTGCGTTTGACATTTAATTTTTAAGCTTTTAAAAATGATTAATCGGAATAACTTAAAAAAAAAACAAAACACACAGCACACCACACAGTGTGATTATCTACGCAACAGCGTCTGAACCATGTCTGTACATTAAGAAATGTGAGAAGAAAAGGGACAATATACTGTATAGTACTGGATGTTTTATGCTTTGACTTGCTGGTACTTATGGAACTGCATGGACTTTCCTGATCAAGGACAGTTGATGACTAATTTTAAGCTAAGTGTAACATAACACATTTAGCAGAAGCTCTTATCCAGGGTGTTGCAATTGACCTGAATCAAGGGTTTAGATCAAGACTGTCAGCTTGGCAAAGCTGGGATTTAAGCTCACAACCTTCTGATTAGTAGTCCAGATGCTCAACTTTTGAAAGTGCATGTCGGCACACTTCTGGGCTTTGTGCCCAAGGACGTTTGGTCGTTGACCTCTGACCATGCGCTAATGATATTCTGAGTGACTGATGGTGATTATGATCTGAGTACCATCACTTATTCATTCGTCCTTGCCCTGTATGACATTTGGGTACGTTTGGATTAGATGCTTAGTGTACTTGGTAGTAGATGGTACCCTGTATCACCTCCGGCATCAAGTGCGTTTGGTCTGGGTTTATTTTTGTTGTCATAAAGAGCTTGATATCAAGTTCAGATAAAGGCACTGTCTGTGGTTCAAGTACTGAACTATGGACCAGAAGGTTCAAATTCCTGGTGTCCAAGCTGCCCCTGTTGGGCCTTGAGGAAGGAGGTTATGCTGTAAAAGAAACCTCTGAGTTTCTTTAACTGTAAATTGCTACCGATCAGAAGTTTGAGGTCAGATCCAGGCTCTGCTCAACTTCTGAGCTCAAAAGTCACTCCGAACCTTCTAGAACCTCCTTATTTTCCTTTAAACTGTTCCAAAGAATTCGTTTTTCTTTTGATCTGTCCAAAATCGTGCTTTGTCTAATAAGCTGGCCCAGCACCACGGAGATCAGAGTGAGAGTATCTTCCAGTCTGATAAAGTATCCCATGCAAGCATGATTGGCTTCTCTGTGATGGACGTGGGTCCAACCCATGGCACGCTTACGCCCTGAACTCTGTGTTCTCTGGGGATAGGTGCCCCCTGCGATCTAGATATGGAGTCTAAGCGGAGTTAAAAACGTGACATGTCCAAATCTAGACGATTTTGTTTTGGTCAGCTGTCCTTATTGTTCAACTTTCACCTCCAGGTCCACATGGACCACAGATTAGACTGATCTTTTCTGATCTGTGTGTAGAGACACGTCATTACATTACATATTCTCGCTCGTGGATGGATCAGGTACGATTCAGTCACTGGTCCAAGTACGCAAACGATATAAAATAATAAATGAATATCTCTGGCTTTTTATTTTTCTGACAGGGAATGTGATGCCCTATGATTCAAACTAGTGGTGCTAAGCATAATCTGTATGTGAATGCAAGTTAAATTCAATCCTGCCTGCCTCCATCAGGCTCAAAGTCATGGCTGCAGTCTAATCGGACGTGTGCCATCGTAGCATGGCACTTTCCTAAAAGGGAACATCTGCTGGTGCTTGTGTCTGAGCTCCCGGCCGGCTGAGGGGAGCAGAGCTAGACGAGGTGACTGACAGCCACTCTGACCATGTTGGGACTGGCAGATGCGGAGGTGTCATCGTGGTGATGAATTGTTTACGTTCACCTGTCTGCCGCGTCCTTCAGCGTCAAGGGGATAAACCTGGCTGACAAGGTGTTTGTCTGTGTGTGTGTGTGTGCGTGTGTGTGTGAGACACTTCTGTCGAGGGGACAGGCCTAACCGACAGGAGCAGGGTGGTGGCACTGCCATGGGGTCGACACTATCTTCCGGCACATGTAGGAACAACTGCGGCAGGCATGTTAAACACTGGTGTACTCGCATGCGGCGAGCGTGTGTGTGGGGTCGTGTTTTAGCAAGAGCAGGCTTTTACTCACGCTGGGCGTGCGCGCATGCACGCCGCCTCCCTGTGCCGGCGTCGGGCCGCGAGTGTTGCGCGTCGTGTAGCGTAATTAAATCCTTTTGTACGAGAGGAAGTGCGTTTCCAAACGAAAATGCATTTTGTGCAACTTTTTCGACATCCCCGCTGGGAAAATGAGAATCTTAATGAGTGCGTTGTTTACCCGCAAAAAAGAGGAGGGAAACGTCGCTCCCCCCGTCCCCAGATCGTAGAATATTCAGAAAGACGTGATTTGATTTTGATTAGAAAAAGATCTCCGGGATCGGCTTTGTGACTTACAATAGAGGATGATTTCAGCCGGATGACTTTTCGCTCCGTGTGACGTTGCTGCTGTTGGTAGACGTGGATCAGCCCGCTCACGCTTTTCCTAGAATAAATACTGGAAGATGCTTATGATCATAATTGTGTGTAGCAGCCATTTTAATTTAATATGCGAGAAAGGTAATTGTGCCGTTCAGAACGGAGATGATTAACGAAGGATAATTATTTCACTTTTCGACAACTTTTATCTCATTTTGACCAGCATTGCTTTTGTTGTTCAAGGGGTGTTTATGCATTTATTCATATTTATTTCTGGAAGGCAGAGTTATCGCCAGCTCTGGAGACCACGGTTCAAGTCCCAGCCTGGCCACAGCTTGTGGGGAGTTTGCATGTTCTTCCCATGGCTGCATGGATTTCTGCTGGCTACTCCAGTTTCCTCCCACATTCTTAAAAACATGTTTTAGTTCAATTGGCATCTCTAAATGGTCTCTGGTGGTCTGAGCTGGAAATTCTATTAAACAATGTTGTGTTCTGTTTCCACCTCAGAGGCAATCATTTATACATTAAGCTTTTTTCTGTTACTACTGATCATAAGTAATCTCCACTGCTGAAATGATAAGCCTATGGTCCAAAAGGAAAGGAATCATTTTTGCATTAAGCTTTGCTCTTATTATAGGGTTAAATGGATAGGAAAAAACGTAACGTAACAGAACGTAAAATCCTTTCCTTTTGGGTCACAGGTTTGCCATTTTCAGCACTAAAGATTTTTTATGATTAGTAGTAATTGGGAGAAGTCTGGTTGCCCTAGGTCGTTGCTTTAGGACAATTTAACACGTTAGGCTTTTTGCACGATAAGCATTTTAGACTCGGCTGGCTAACGCAGCAGTCGGTCGAACCCGGTACACTGCTGAAGCTCAGTATCATGCTGGTACTTCAGACACGTCACCATGTTGGAGATGCAACCTCCTTTACAACAGATCAACTTTCCATGCGCATTGTATTTAGCCTTTTTGTTTTCTCTCAGGTGAGCCAAATTTTGAGCATCCATCTTCAACTAATGATCTCGCGGCGCGTAAGAAAACCACGTGATGACGTACACGATTACGGGACTCGCCGCTCCACTACTTGCACTAATCGTGGCCATGTTTTGGAAGATGAAATTCATTAGTAAGAACGGAAAATGGGGCTGATGTTTACAGGTCATGATGCGTCAAAGAAGAACCGAATCGGAATCAGTACATGCTCAGTCGTACAGTGGACCTTTGAGGAGTTGTGATGATCTGACTTGGGGAATCACAACTTTAGTAAGGCATGTAGCATCGTTTACCCTCCGCTTTGCTGACTGGATAACTCGGGTAACGTTTTTGCGTTGGGAGGAGTGGCGACATCCAGTACTATGCACGCTCAGGAAGCGAAAGCTGGTGTTGGGCCTGTACACATGCTCGTAGGCAGCCTGTGAAAGCTGGGATTTATTGCTTTTCTAATCATCAGGAGTGTTGATAGCCGTGGAGCTGTGTTGTGGCCTCTGTCGAACACAGCTGTGCTAATGTAATTCGGCTGAGATGAAAGGGAGCGGCTGCTTAGTGAAGTTCAGCGTTGCTGTGAAACACGGCCGGAAAGCAGCCAATTAGATCTGTTAAAGTGACATGATGAAGCAGCAATACTGCGTGTGGTTTCTTTAATGGCTGGAGCCGGCTCCAGCGCCGGATCGCTTTAATGGCTGCCAGATGCCGTCGTTTGGGTAGGCCGGCTTCCCACAATATGGGTTCTTGTTTGGTGGTGTGTGGGATGGTTACTTTCTCTTATCCCTGGTTTCCTTTAATATACAAGTGAGCTCTTCTGAATGTTTTACGCGATCCCTTAGAAGAGTGAAGGGTTCATTTTGGACAGTGTCAAATCCAGGTTGGATGTGGAGTGTGGGTGTGTTGAGTGCGATGACTGGACAGTGTTGGGGTGCTTTGAGTTTTTTTTTCCATGATTTTCTACCAATTAGATGTCATGACCTCCGCCACAGTGAGCGTTGCTTGCCGGTGGATGGCTCTGTTGGTATATATTGGTGTTGGCACTACCCATTGCTTCCTTCCTTTCTTTTCCTTCTTTCAGAGGAATCGGGTACGCTCAGTGTTCAACAGGGTCCACTTTTGAAGCAGCAAGGACATGATCCCTCATCTGACCCATTCCTCTCTCAGATGGGCAGCTCCCTGCCAGAGCGGTGGCACCACTAAAAGATTTGGACATGGGGCTCCACAGTTTGTGGACTAACGAATTGTGCTGCTGCATCACCTGTACGCCTGATTTATTTTGAGTGTCTGTAAGTACAAACTGGCCACATTTGAATGAAGACAGTCCAATATCCCACCATAAACACCTCACTGTCACTATTTTCAGTCCAGCTACCAAAAATGTCCAGCCATCAGCATCCTGTAGGCAGCGACCTGTGAGCACTGATGAAGGATTAGAGGAAGGCTAACACAAACTGTGCAGCAACAGATGAGCTGCTGTCTCTGACTTTACATCTACAAGATGGACCAACACATTGTCTCAGTCAAGTGCTTAAAAGCTCCAGCAGCACTGCTGTGTCTGATCCACTCATTAACACACCTCCACCACATCAGCATTTACTAATGCAGTGCTGAGAATGATCCACCACCCAAACAGGACCTGATCTGTGCTGGTCCGGTGGGGGTCCTGACCATTAGGGAACAGAGTAAGGGGACAAACGAAGCATGTAGAGAAACAGACGGACTACAGAGTGTAATTACAGAACTACAAAGTGCAATGAGCACTACAGCTTCAGTAAAGAATAAGTGGAATATTTGCATTTGCCAGTGCTGTACATCAAACTGCCAAATCTCTCCAACAGTCTCCTGCAGGCAAAATAATCAGTCGTGACTAATAACAAAATAATCAAGCAGCGTAATTATCCACTATCCTATTGGTTAGACCTGTTTGTTTGGGGGAAGCAGAAGTTATCGAACACATCCAGTCTGAATCCTGCTTAGATCCAGATGATACCTGACCCTTGCTTTGGGACATCAGACCTGTTAGGCCATTGTGCCTGTCGGGTCAGAGTTGATCATGAATGTGAGAGGCTTTTAAACCGTGCTGTCCCCTGGAAATGGAGATGTAAAGACATTTGCAGCTAAAAGGAGCTCATTGACTGTTTGTACAGTTTAAAGATGTAAATGAGGCGAGCTTTCCTGCTGCATGGCCCAGAGGTTCGGCCAAAAACCAAAGCACAGGATTAGTGCCATAGGTCCCTTTCTTATGCTAAGTGCACAGGTTAATGGCGTACAGGGAAAGCGTGTGTGTGTGTGTGTGTGTGTGTGTGTGTGTGTGTGTGTGTGTGTGTGTGTGTGTGTGTGTGTGTGTGTGTTGGACTGGGGGTTATTCCCTCCTCCGTTCCAGCTGTATATCGATGTACTATTGGACATATCGGACTTTTAAACACACGTGGGCTCAGGTGCACTGGCGTGTGCATTTGTTCACGCCCATTGGCTGCGAAGCACCTGTTCGGCGTCTGGGCGCCCCCATCGCCCCCCTCCTCTCGCCCACGTGGCTTGTTTGTGGTAAACAGAGGCCTGTGAAGGGGAAAGTGAGCGACATTTGAGAGAGCCTGGACTTTTATTTGTGCAGAATTTGTCAAATGTCACAACATTGCTCACTGGAGGCTTTCTTGGCCTCGTTTGAGCCGATCGCCTGCAGAGCAGGAACAAGAAGATTACCTCATTTCATTAGGTTTGCTTAATCACGTTCGGTCAACCTGAGACTAAAGGCCTTTTTCACACCGAGTACAATCTTTAACGTAGTGCGACCTTCACACTGAGTGCGCCATGGTTTTGTCTCAACTCTCTGAAGACTCCCTACTTTGCTTTATTTAATTTCCCTTCTCTTAATGTGTTGGAGATTTTTCACATCAACGTATAAAACACAGACACGACCTGAGATGAGTGCAGGAAGCTCTAGTTGGTGTTTGTGAGCATGAACAGATCAGAATGCACTGAGATAAATAATCAGACGCTTCCATCCAGTCCCTGTGAGCTTTATCACCATCATTCTCCAGCCTTTCAGTTCTATCCCACCAGATCTGTTCTTTAATATCCGTGTTTTTAGAGGCAGCCTGTTGCTCATCCTATAAGCTCCTGATGAGCTGTTCTGCCCGAGCTCTGATTGGTCAGCCTGATTTTAACATACGAACAACGCAGAAAGTAGAACCGGCTTTCTCCTTGCAGCCTTGCCATACATTTTGTTGTTCAGTGTTCTCCTGATGTTGGAGTCATGAGCACTAACATTTAGCCAATGTGAGACCTTTAGTTGCTTAGATGTTACTCTGAATACTTTTGTGACCTCATGGACTATTCCATGCATAGCTCTTGGAGCGTTTGTTCGGCTGCTCCTGAATTTTCTCAGTTTGTACACAGTCTGACTGGACTGGTGGTGTCCAAACTCTTTAGAGATGGTTTCGTAACCTTTTTCAGCCTGATGAGCATCAACTTTTTGAGGTCCTTTTTCCTTGCCATGATACACTTTCATAAGTGTGTTGTGATGATCAGACTTTGATAGATCCCTGTTGTTTAATTATAACAAACTGTCCTGATTGACTGAAACACCTTCAAATGAACTTATAATTTTGCCACTCACAGATAAGTAATATCGGATCATTTTCCTCAATAAATAAATGACCAAGTATGTTTTATCTCATTCATGTAATTGGTTTCTGTACGTTTTTGGAAGTCTGACATTTTATATCATACTTGTGCAGAAATATAGAAAATTACAAAAGGTTCACGAACTTCCACGCACCACTTCGTTGCTTTCAGTCCGTTTCCAACCATAACCTCTAATGTCTGTGGTCTTTAGCTGTGGATAGTCCACTCAGTAAAGGCATGACCTCGTTTTCATGCCACTTCGTTCTGCGGCTCAGTTCAGGGGGCTGCAGGCTGGACCGGCAGAGCTCCAATCACTGGAGGCAAATAGTCGGCGTATTGAGCAGTGCTCGGCGTGACATACCTCGTATTATCGTATTCCCCCACTCTACGTCTTGCCTTTCAGCCTGGACTCCGCTCAAGGTGTCAGCCTGTAATTAAGTGCCCCCTCTGCCGCGTCGGCCTGAGCCGGCTAATGAGGGTGAGGGACTGCATGATTGCTGCTACACGAATCAGCAGCACGCTCTGCAAATCCAGCTCCCGTCACATGCCGAGGAGCCAGTTAGGGAGTGATTCGCCCTTTCCCGAGAAAATAGCAGGGATATGAGCCTAGATAAACGAAGGCGCTTCATCCGGCTCTCCCAGGCCCACAGTCAGGCGTACAGGCGCGATTGCAGGAGCGTCCTCAGCTGCCATCTGATATGCTCGAGTTGTAAAGTTAAAGCCTTCATTATCTCGGCGGGCAGCAGAAGATGTCACCTTCGCTGCCTCTCACACGCACGACTCAAACCGCCGAATTAATGGTCAAGGTCAGTCCCGTGCCCCCGTGCACATGTGGGTTGTAGTCAGAAGTGAGGGTAATCTGTCAGCGGCACTGGATACACACACACACACACACACACACACACACGCGCACACAGAGACACACACACACACGCGTTCATAGACAAATTACTGATCTCCCTTTGAAGGAAAAGTTGGGACAGTATGGAAAATGCAAATTAATTGGTGTTTCTTACGTTTACTTTGAGTTTTTTCTGGTCATCTTCATTTCATTTGTTAATAAACATCCATTCCTGCATTTCAGGTCTCATTCTAAAAGGATTTGGCACTAGGCATTTACCGCTTTGTAAGGTTTCCATTCTTTCTCACAACAATTAAAAGACGTTCTGGCACCGAGGATACCAAGTGATTTAGTGTTTCAGGTCTTATCTTGTTCCATTCTTCCTGCAAACACGTCTTAAGATGTATAACCGTCGTCACCGTCGCATTTTTTGATTCAAAGTTCTCCAAACATTTGCTATTGGGGACAGATCAGGACTGCATTTGGGCCAGTCCAGTACCCGTACCCTCTTCTTCCAGAGCCAGGCCTTTTTCATTGTCTTGTTAATAAATGCATGGACGTCCCTGATAAAGATGTCGTCCTGAAGGCAGCTGATGTTGCTCTAAAATCTCAGTGTACTTTTCTGCATTAATGCTGCATCACAGAAGTGGAAATGACCTTCACCAAGGGCCCTGACCATAAGAGAGCCTGGCTTTTGGACTTGTTCCTCATAACAGTCTGGATGCTCCTTTTGTCATCTTTGGTCCAAAAAAGCTCTGTTCTACTGATGGGTCTGAGCACAATCTCTGTTCCGCTGTATGATGGTCCATCCCAGATGAATTCAAACACAGAAGTCGACGCCCCTTCTGGACATGGTTATAACATAAGGCTTCTTTTTAGCACAGTAACGTTTTAAGTGGTATCTGTGAATGTAGCTATGTATTGTAGAGCCTGATAAAGGTTTGATAAAGAAATCCCTTGTCCATGTGGTTCTATCAGCTATTGATGAATGACAGTAATTGATGCAGTGCCATCTGAGGGAGCGGAGATCACCCCTCTTCAGGTTAGGCTTTTGCCCTTATGCACTGACATTCCTCCAGATTTGTTTAAACGTTTAATGATATTATGCTCTGTGGAGGGAGAAATATGGAAATCCTTTCCAGTCTTTCTTTGAAGAACATTATTATTTTATGTAACACATACACACAAATAATTTTCTGACACATTTGTTGATAAACTGGAGAGCCTCTGATCATCTTTACTTTTCAAAGACTCAGCCATTTGTGGATATTTTATATATATATATATATATATATATATATATATATATATATATATATAATATATATTTAATTTTTTTTAAATATCATTACTAGCCCTGAATTGCCCCTTTTTAAACTTATTTTTAAATGTCTTGCAGGTCTGAAATGCAAATGTATTGAAATAAAATGAAATATCTTTTGTTCATACGCTGTGCAATGAAAATCTAAGAAACCCTGCTTTTTCTTTGCATGTCCACCCTGTCCCAACCTCTTCTGATTTGGGGTTGTATGCTCAGTAGTGGATCTGGCTCCATATTACCAATCAGAAAGTTGTGTGTTCAAATTTCAGCTCTGCCAAGCAGCAGACAATCAAACACATTCTACTGAGACAAAAATCCTTCAACAATGCCAGTATTAAGGACTTATTTAATATTATTTAACATTTTGCTATGGAAAATCGAGCTTTTTGTTCCTATACAAATGTGAAACAGTTGCTGTAACATGTACTTAATGATGATATAGACAAATGTAACCGGGAGCTTTCTGGGGTTATAGCCAAAAAGTGCTGATACGGCAGTAAAAAATAATCAGTCAGTCATTCTTCGTTCGCAGGGTGCAGGACTTCTTTTAGTTCCTAGAATTAAAAAAGTCACAGCAGGGGGAAAGGCTTTCTCATACATGGCCCCCCAACTATGGAATAAACTTCCCACTATCGTTCGAAATTCAGACACCCTCCAAAGTTTTAAGTCTAGGCTAAAGACATACTTATTTACGCAGGCTTTTGACTAGATTTAGACCACCCAGTTGCATGGTTTGGGTTGCTGGGGCCGGAGTCTGGAGTCCATGTCTGGCCTGCCTGCCTTGTCCGCTAGCCGGGAGTGTCGAGTGTGGCGGTCTGGCTGAACTGGGCTTCGTCCTCGTGATCTTGACTCATGCATCCTTGCCTTAGAATAAGGGCAGAGCTGGGGGTTCATAGTCAAAGAGTCTTATGGTGATCAGAGACGTCGGGGTTGCTGTCTTCTGCCCTCGTGGGGGTTTGCCAATGTCTCGTGATCCCTCTTGGCTGTGTTTCCTACCAGTTCTCCTCTTTCTAGCTTTCTAGCTATGGCCCTGCTATAAGCTAATGCTGCCGGGGTCTCATAACTACACTTGGCATCAGTGGACTGACATGGCATCAGTGATTGTTAATAGACACTGTGCTCTTAATCAATAACTAATTACATTTTCTGTTTTCTCTCCGAGCTGTGTTCCGGCAGTTTCCGGCCCTACACATGATGTTCATCTGATGGAGCTCCACTGTGCATAATTCACATTTTATTCGACCATGACTCCATGACTTTAGTTTCGCTCTTCGATTTATCATCATAACCCCGGCCCACTTAATGTTGATGTGCATACTTCACATTCTATTTCGGTAACTATGACTCCATGACTTTAGTTCGCTCTTAGATTTATCATCTACGCCGCCCAGGAGGTTGGGTCCCTTTTTTGAGTCTTGGTCCTCCCAAGGTTTCTTCCTAGAACTAGGGAGTTTTTTCCTTGACACTGTCGCCCTAGGCTTGCTCAATTTGGGATTGGACGTAGTTATTAGGAGATAATCTAAACTTGTAAAGTTGCTTTGAGACAATGCTCCATTGTAAAAAGCGCTATATAAATAGATCTGACTTGACTTGACTTGATTCAGTGAAACTGACAGGCTGCCACTGTTGGGCCCTTTAAGGAAGGCCTTTATCTCCAGCTTTGCTCAGTTTGACGTTGCTCTAGATAAGGGTGTCCTCTAAATAATCTCCGTTACTCTAACCTAAACTTGGATAGACATGGAACTTGTGTGTTGTTTAGACCTTTGTGTCTGTGCACCTGTGTCTGGCTGTGTTTGTGTGCATGTAAGTGTGTTTGTGCATGTGTACATGTGCTTGTCTGTCTCTGTCCTCATGTGTGCCCATCTGACTCAGTATGCATGTCCTCCTGCCTGTCTCCTTATCTGTTCGTGTGTACGTCTGTCTGCGCCTCTGTCTGTTTACTTGTGCGTGTCTGTCTGTCTGTGTTTGTTTCTGTGCACTGTAGCCAAATGCAAATCCGTTGCTTGTCCATTAAAGCCTGATTCTGATTAGTGCATGTCTGTCGGTGTGTCCTCCTCTCGGTGTCTGTCTTTCTTTCCGTCTGTCTGTGTGTCTTTGTACGTGTGTCTGTGTGCTTCTGTCGGTTTTTCTTTCTGTGTGCATGTCTGTGTTCATCTGTCTGTGTGCCCGTCTGTCTTGAGGCTAACGACAGACATTTTGTAGTGCAGGTAATGAGACGGATGAGGCCCCTTTTTGAGGGCCACGGTTTAAGATGGTTGCAGGCCATGGAAAAACTGCCTCAGCCATTTTTGTTTTTCTGTTCCTGTTGTTAAAGCCACACCAACTACGACAAGGTGAGCAACACCGCAAACTCTGTGTGTGTGTGTGTGTGTGCCTCTAACAGGAGTGTTAAGAAATCCCCTCCTCCTTCAGTAACTGCTCCATCAGCCTTTTCTAATGTCCCATTTAGCCTTTAGAGAACCTAACTGTCTGCATTTGGCAACTTTTAACACTTCCTGACTCAAGTGGCTGTTAAGGACACCCGTATCCTCGCATAACCATCAGGGACGGGAACGAAAATGGAGTTGCTCACCAGAAAGCGCACACACTCCCCCAACCCACACACACACAGGTTAAATCAATAAAACTTAAAAGAGACCGGGCCTCGGTTATCAACTGGTATGCACAAATCTGGGCGTTAATTGGGTGTACACGCTTTTACTGCAGCGTGTGGGAATTGTCAAAAGAAACCTAGAGTTCACACACACACACAGACACACACACACACCTAGAATGAACTCATTTGGATAAAACGTAGGAGTTGCAGCCTCGTTTACGTTTGCTGCTTTGCATACATAATGACAGCTGTGAGAGGAGATGCACACGCTTCGGAGAAAAGTGGTTTTAATAAATAAGGGCTCGGGTTAACTCTTGGAATCTGCTTTTAACTCGCTGCCAGTTTTCCATCATTAGCAAATATTTCGAAATGATGAAAAACACGCACTCGGTCACCCATTATCACTGGCGCACACACTCGCCTGCACACACACCTCGGAGTGATCTGGTGAACCGTAAGTTTAATGAGCGTTTATAAGAGCAGACAGGTTAATGAAAGGAAATTACCTTTTCTGCCACTCTTCCCTGTCTGGGCCACTCTGCTTTTTTTCTGTTCCTTTGTTTAAAGGATGATTAATCTCTTTTTCTGTAGCAAGTCAGGTGTTTCAGGATATCATATTTCCCTTGTAGGTCATTAGCCTAATTCAGACTTAGATTTGAGAGTGTTTGCTAAACAGATAAGGCTGCTGTCAGCTTCCATCCCACCGCCTGGTCCAGACATCATGCAGACCTACAGGCTCTTGGGTTTCATTTGAACGTTTTGTACGGGCTGCACTCAGTGCTGCTGAGGAAATGTAGTGTCCCGTCTGCCTGAACACACACACACACACACACACACACACACACACACACACACACACACACACACACACACACTGTGCTTAAACAACAAAAAAACCAGCATTTGCTGTTTTGGACGTTGGTACACCAGTCACAAGCATGAGTTTAGTATTCACATTGGTCATGAATAGTGATGTAGTCAAGACCACTAGAGCCGAGTCCAAGTCAAGACCCAGGTGTTGGTAGTAGTCCGATTCAAGACTGAGACTGGGAGTGACCGAGACGAATCCGTGACCAGATTACCGTATTTTTCGGACCATAAAGCGCACCGGGTTATAAGACGCATGAAATGAAACAAAACTCTTAAGTTCCCTCAGAAGCTCAGTTTGGTCTTTACCTGGCGCAGGGCGTCTTCTTGCTTCCTCCACTTCCGTACCGTTGATTCGTTTTTATGTTTTTTTAATTCTACTCTCACAAGCTGCCTCTATGTCCATGTTGTTACTTTACTGCGGGTGAAACCGATAGCGTTTGGGTTTTTGAATCCGCTCGAAAATGTATGATGAAATGCACGTAACCCCTAAATGCTGAAGCACATACCCGTAATTACTCTGCGATTGTGCAGCCACTACGGTTGCCGTAAGGCCTTTTGTAACTTACCAAGGCCCGTGGCCCCTAAAACATTTTTTGACGAGAATTCATGAAGCACCGTTGTACCATCTTAATTCCCTTACAATCGGTTTTTCTAGGGTTCTAGGTCAGAAGGCTCAACCAGAATTAATTCATACATTAGACGCACTGCATTTAAAGACGCACTGTCGATTTTTGAGAAAGTTAAAGGATTTTAAGTGCGCCTTATGGTCTGAAAAATACGGTAAGTACTTTTTCATCATGTTGGAATAAAAAGAAGATTGGGGGAAAATGTATTTTTATTTTATTATATATTAAGTATATATTAATAAACATTGTCTTCATATATTTTGCAAAATACGACATGAAATAATATATACCCTAAAATGATTATTAATTATTATATTGTAGTATAGTCAAACTAAGGTAATATAACGTTTGGAAGGAAATGATGGTGATTGTTTCCCTTCTTCTCTCAAACTTAGTCACCACATAAAGTCACCTGAATATAAACGTCATCCATTCTAGCTATTTTATTATTAAATGTGAAAATGGAATAATATTTCACTCTGCCCTCAAACAAAAGCCATGCTAAACCCTACTAAGTAAGTAAAACAAGCCAAAAGGTGAAAATGCACACTTGCAGTCTCAACCTCAGACTAGTGCTGGGCGATATGACCTCAAATCAGTATCACGATTAATTGAACATTTTTACCTCGATTCTGGTTAATGAACAATTTTTTTTTGTAGTTTTTCTGCCATCATAGCTCACTGACGAGGTTTGAACTGTAAATATGCTCAACTTTTTTCTTTCATATATGTATTTTCTTTTTATGTACATCTTCCAATTTTTATCTTCCTAAGTTATTATTATTTTTATTTCCAGTAATATTGCACATTCCCGGAGCGTTGCACAGAAACATTTCACTGCAAGTTGTACTGTGTATAACTATGTACATAACAAATAAAAGTCTAAGTGTAAAATTGGGATTTAGTGAAAATTAGCATATTGTGATTTTAAAGGAACTGAAGGACACGCCCAGTCCTACATCAGACTATTCAAAATAAAACGTTCATTGATTGGATACTGAAGGAGAAGAGCGGGAACTTGTTTTTCCCCGTTAGCCAATCAGAGTGCAGGTTTTATTTAGGCATGTCCAGAGAGGACTGATTTATTCTGTTTAAAAGGATTGTTTACCTCGGACAGACTCGTTGGACTTGGCTGGACTCGACAACAATTTGAGTCCGCCTCACCCCGAGACGACTTGAGTGCTACAACACCACTGGTAGGTCAAGCAGCTAACCAATACTAATCCAGGCCTTTTGAGGGGTTTTTACTCCACGCTCTGCTCTACACACGGACTCTCCTTCCCTTTTCATCGACGATATGCTGTCTGTCAGCTGCCGAACGATTTCACTCCTGGACCCGTTCCCAATTTCCCACCTACGTGCCATGTGGAGGCATTCGAGAAAACGATGGGGCGGAGAACTCTGAATATATTTAATTCCAGTGCTGCTGTCCTGTGTGGCCTGCATAGCAACAAAGCAGATCTCTTCCACCAAAGAGCAGCTGAGTTTGGGAAGGTGGAAGGACTGACTTACAGCCTTTAGTCAGGCTTGCTGAATGGCCTTGGCTGAGATTTTACCCCCCCAACGGCTCTGCTTTGAATCAATAGAAGAGCTGCTCCCCCTGCTGGCTGCATCCTGCTATAGCTTGGCAACTAATTTTGGGTGAAGCATACAGACGCCTGCCCTGTTACTCTGTGCGTGCATGTCCTTCTCAATCTTGAACTTGGCCTGACCTTAGTTATCATCGAATTCCATTTTGAGGGACTATAAATATGTAGACAAGCCAGCCTTCGTCTTTTTCCCCGCTCTATCATTATTTCCCTCTCCCTTCTTTTCCTCTCTCCCTACTTTACTCTTGAGTAGTTAAAAGCTTAATGACTGATGAGAGATTCTGAGCACTGGATGGTATTCATTTGACAGTGGCCTAAAGGAGAGGGGTCAGAAAGGCTGTAAAAGCAGCCAGTAAAGACAAGAGGGCTGATCCGTGGCTTTACTGCCTGCAGCTTTTGGGATCACTGCCTGGATTCCTGATCATTCTCTGTGTGGGAGCTTGTCCTGACTTTAGACCCACACCCAAATCCAGTGTGCTGTCCTATCCCAGTTCCTACAGGATGACCGTGAGGTCTTGATGGCCGCAGGTGAGCTGAGATCAGGGTATGCTAACTCACCGTAGGCTACTCCCGGATCATGTTCCTGAAAGTCTCTGGATTGAGACTGGTCATGGTCCTGCTGCCTTTATTTGTGCTGCTGGAAAAGAACTTCAGAGGAAGATCAGCGTCTGCTGAGTCAGGTGCTTAATAGGCTCTGAGCCATCGATTATGAAAAGTACTCACTGCGGTGTTTGGGGAAAGATCAGAAAGATCTGGATCTGCTGACAGGCTCTGACCACACTGCTGTTCAAGTCGATTCAGATTGATTTCTGTAGCACTTTTTACAATGGAGCATTGTCTCAGAGCAGCTGCACAAGTTTAGATAAAAAGGGACCCAACCTTCTTGAGCTGCTTAGATAAGTCTGTAGTAATACTTCAAGAAACAAGTAAGCGGAGGAACATCTTGGTCTGTGGAGCTGGAACTGATACCGGAACACAAGCTTAGTTGTTGTTAAGAGTCTGTTAACAACCACTGATGCTATGCCATGTGTAGCAAGTTTGCTGGACCAGATCTTAAAATATAGCCTGGTTAATAAGCATGTATTCGGCCAACATGTATGATCCTGCGCCAAAAAAAAGACCCTTCAAATGACCCTAACAACAATTTACATTTACAGCATTTAGCAGACGCCCTTATCCAGAGCAACTTACAATTGATACAATCTTACAATCCAAGCAATTGTGGGTTAAGGGTCTTGCTCAAGGACCCAACAGTGGCAGCTTGGCAGAGGTGGGATTTGAACCCTGGACCTTCTGGTCCATAGTCTAGTACCTTACCCGCTAGACTACCACAGTCCCCACAGTAATGTGATTACAAAATATTTAACTGTACTGCCTTACGTTACCTCGTTACAGAAAAAAGTAATCATGTTAGTTTACATGCACTTAATAATCCGATAACTGCAGAAAATCGGACAATGATCGGATTTCTATTTCGCAACCAGTCAGTTATTTCACAGAAATGTGACAGACTTCAAACTTGAATATTAAATAATCAAATTATTCATTTTCTTAAGTATATACTGCGTTTGAGTCATCGCTGTTGTCTTTAATTCCGTGGCGTGTTTATTTCCGCGGTTGCCAGATCCAGCGAGGGGAAAAAATACGCTAAAATCAATGGGATAAAGAGGCCAAATAAAGTCTTTAGAATACGCTAACCTGGCAACAGTGTGGAAAGGCTTCCGCACATGTGCAGACAAACACTGATTATATTCAGGTAGCTGGTATACATGCTATGAGTAATCTGATTACTGGGATAAAATCCAGCTTTGATGCGCTTAATCTGACTATGATCAGATTAAGTGCATGTACACACATTCACTGGATATGTGAATGTAGCCAAAAGTTTGTAGGCGCTCCTAGTTAGTAATCTGTTATATCTATATTTATCTAGATTTAACATTGCAGTCTTGTTCCAAAATGTACTGAGAAAAGCCTTTATCAGAAGAGCCAAACTTTTCGATGTAGTTTCAGTACCAGTGCTCTGGCCAGGTACAGTGTGAGTACGGCCTTAATTACTGAGCCACTGCTATCATTATAGGTAGATAACCTGAAAGCAAACTTGCAGTGAGCAGTAGGGACTCAGCTGTTAAGGCTCTGGACTGTTAATTAGAAATTTGAGTCCAAATTCCTCTCAAGATGCTCTTAAGGGGCCCTTACACAAGAGTGTTAATCCTGATTATGTACAGTTGTAGCAGTTGTGTGTTGCTTTGGTTTAAAACCTCTGGCAGAGGAAGTATACAGTTTTAGATAAATGTTTATATTCCACCGGAGGCTCGGCCATTAAAGCTCGGGACTCCTTGTTAGAAAGTTAATTCAGGACCCTTAGACATCCAGTGTTCTGGAAAAGAGCGCCAGCTGAGTAATGCAAATGTGCGAGGGCTGTGAAATGTTTTCTACAACAGCCTGAAACGATGTTTGTTTATTGTTTGTAGCAGTCCTGTTTTCTTAACCTGGGTTAATCAGTAGTGCCGGTAATATTTGCTCAGGAGTGTGTGTGTGAGAGTCCGAGTTGTTAATCTCCTCCTAATGCCTCTGCTAACACTGAGGCCAGTGTTCAGTGCAACGCCGCTAACCTGGGTGCCTCCGTCGTCCGTCTCCGAGGGCCGAGCGAGGCTCAGTGGTTGGCGGGGGTTGGAGAGGGTAGTCAGGGTGGTCCTATGGGCCGGTGAGGGAGGCAGGTTTGTGTAAACAAGACTCAGCAGGACTGGGGTTTGTGTTTGCTTTGTGGCCATTACAGCAAACAACCCGCGCTTCATAGTGTGGTGCTGAAAATCCACCCAAGATTCATTCACTGCCGTTTGGCACTCCATAAACCGTGATGCCCAGGTGGCACCGCTCGCCCTGCTATCTAGCCTGGTCCAGTTTTTTACTCGCATCTCCCACTCAAATGCTCACACACTTGGTCTTTTGGTTTCTCTCTTGCTATCCTGCTAGAAGGAAGGTGTGAAATGTGGACGGTGTGAGGCCGAGCCTTTTTACTGATACTCCTTGCACTTTTTGTGTTTACAGTCTAATCCAATCTGAACTCCATTTCCATTTCTAATCTTCTCTCTTCAGACAAGAAGCCGTTCTTAATTAGGTTAGTTATCTCAAGTCATGAATGGCTCAAGTTCCCACAGAGCCAGCATTCCAAATGAGGCCTGATTGGATTAATCAATGGGGAGGGGAAACAAACGAAAAAGTGGAGAACATCGCAAGAGTGCCTCACGGTTGGAGCCAAGAAGGAACAAATGGTCATGGTCAAGACCAAAACAAAAAAAGAAAATATATCGAGGGCTTTGGAGAGCGACAACTCTGGGTACCAATGTGTAAGTGCTAAATCCTCTTTACGGCCATCACCTGTACTGGGTACCAATATTTTAATATATCTGATCAATTTTGCCTTCGATTCCTGGGACCATGGGTTTTGCATGTTCTCCTCGAGTCTGAGTGGGTTAACGCCGGTTTCCTCCCACGTTCCAAAGCTATGCCTTGGATTAATTTTCTGTGCAAGTTTTCAGTCATCCAGGTCATGGTAGACTTGAGTGTTGAGATGAATGCAACTGGGTTTCGTCTTGATACTTCAAGACGGTTCACCTCTCATCTGAAAGGCTTCTTCAGTTCTTGGATTCACTGGTATCGTTATAGCCTTACTCCTGTCATTAGTAGCCATTGATAGTGATGGTGACATTAAATACATCCCTGCATTTAGTAACTCTTGTTCCCAGTTTCACCATACTGTTGTGGTCAACATTGTTGGCTCCTCTGAGTATTAAGTACACCATGTAAAATGTCAAGTCAAGAGTTTCTCGTGCAAACACGGGCATAATGTGCAGTGAAATGCTTACACGACACTCCGTGTCCAAAGAACTAGACTACAGAAGAACGATCTGTTCAATAATATGCACAGAGGCAAAATACCCAGATCTATATACAATGTTCAGTCTAGGTAAGTTGCAATGGGTGCAATGTAAAGTGCAGTAGTGTGCTGTGCAAATGGACACGAAGTGTAGAGTAAGCTGCTAAAAATATTGTGTATTAAAGGAAAAGTACAGTCAAATGCAACGGGCAGGTGATGTGGTTGAACAGAGTTGAGTAATGTGGGTCCTGCTAATGCTGGATGCTGAGTTATGGGAGTGTAAGAAAGGCTTACTATATGCCCTGGTTCAGTGTCCGAATGGCCTGCAGGAAGAAACTTGTACACAGTCTCTCTGTGTTGGCTTTCAGTTCTCGGAAACGTCTCCCAGAACGAAGAAAATAGAATAGGTCATTGCTTGGGTGGCTAATGTTTCCCGCTATCTTTTATTTGACCCAGCACCTCTTTGTGTAGATGGACTGCAGGTCAGAAGCTCTGGAGAGCATGCCTGTCCGGCTTGCTGCTGCTCCCAAACCAAGTTGTTAGGTTCCCCATCAGAATACTTTCAGTGGTGCAGGTGTAAAAGTTGTGTCGTGGGAGAAGTCTGAAGTCCCTCAGTCATCTGAGATGGAAAAGATCATGTGGCTAGCTCAAGATAAATCCTGTGAGATGGGCACACAGAGGTAACGGACTGCTCCTCAGGGTCCTGGTTGATCTTGAGGCTGATGGAGCCTCTGCTGCTTCTTGCTGAAGTCCACTACCAGCTCCTTTGTCTTTGCTGATGTTCAGGAGGAGATGGTTGTCCTGGCACCAGTTCCCTAGGTGCTTGATCTTTTCCAGGCAGGCCTCGTGTGCCACTCTGCTCCGTATGTTCATGGTACGCAGTTCGCTGCTGAGAGTTTCTTCGAGGCACGAACAAATGCAATCACTCCTTTTTGCCAACCATTATCTGCTTTGCAACCCATTTTCCACACATCAAAGACACATTCGCTGCACTGTACCACCTCTTCTCAATCTATGAGTCCCGTCTCACACCCCAGAGGCATTTGTAGCCCTGTCATCCTGCAGGAGCTTGGAGATGCTACTACACAAGGTGACTAATTTTTGGTCTGGGGAGCTCAGTGTATATAGAGCTAAATAATACATAGTATGACTTATCCAGAGTAACTGATATAATCTTACAGTCCTAGCAATTGTGGGTTCTTTCTCAAGGACCCAACAGTGGCAGCTTGGCAGATGTGGGATATGAACCCTGGACCTTCTGGTCCACAGGTCCGTACCGTAACCACTGAGCCCTATGGAAATCTGCAGTGTGGGATGCTGTCAGTGTATCCTAAGCTAAGATTGAAGAAGTAAGTAATGAAATATCACCCTGCTCGGTGTTCTCTGAAATGAACCATGGCATGGGAATTATTAATAACCCTTTGTTCAGTCTCACCACGTTGACACTTTTACAAATTAGCGCTTTTCGGTGGCCTGAGAGCTGCTTTGGGGTTGCGATTTTCTCAAGCAGTCTGATGTGTGAAAATATTCCAGAGGGCAAATCATTAGGAAGAGTGAGAGGCACGGTGTTTAATGACGTCGAACCTGATTAGTCAGTTGCGCACGTCTTGAATGAATGAATTCCTACAAAAACTAGCTAGCCTGTGTGCTTTATGTAAAACCATTTAGATGGGTTTGCTCAATGTTTACATATTTGATCAAGTAAGGAAGTTAGAAGTAGCTATGTGTGTGTGAGAGCTGCTGATGTATGGATTAATTAATTAAGCATATTGATTATTGTGCCAGCAACATTGAGTGTGGATTTTTAATTGGGGCATGCTTGGGTGTTTTAAAATTCTTCGGTTCAGTGTGGAACCAGGTGGAACTGAATGCCTTGCAGGAATGAACTGCTCATCATTTTGACATCTCCAATAGCAACAACTTTGGTGTCCTACATTTACTTTGACTTGCATTTCATTGCAGACAGTATGGACCTGAGATATTTCATGTTTTTCTGGTCAACTTTTAGTTTGTTAATAAACATCCATTCCTGCATTTCAGGCCTACAGCACATTCCAGAAAGAGTTTTGACGGGGCAGTTTAGGGCTAGTAATGAGGGAAAACACTAAAGTGTGATTTCAAAGGGGCGATTATAATCAAGATTTGGTACAAAAACAGTATCCAGGAAAGGCTGAGTCTTTGAGGAGTAAAGATGATCAGAGGATCTCCAGTTTATCAACAAATGTGTAAGAAAATGATTGAAATGTTTACAAACAATGTTCCTCAAAGAAAGATTGGAAGGGATTTGTATGTTTCTCCTGCTACAGTGCATAATATCATTAAACGATCCAGAATCTGGAGGAATATCTGCATAAAGGGTAAGGGCTCAAGCCTAAACTGAAGAGGGGTGATCTTCGTTCCCTCAGACGACGCTGCATCAAGAACCATCATTCATCAATAGCTGATAGAACCACATGGACAAGGGATTCCTTTATCAAACCTTTACCAAGCTCTACAATACAGAGTTACATTCACAGATACCACTTAAAACGTTACTGTGCTAAAAAGAAGCTTTATGTTATAACCATGTCCAGAAGCGGCATCGACTTCTCCGGGCTCAGAGGCATCTGGGATGGACCATCTTACAGTGGGAATGGGGATTGTGATCAGACCCATCAGTATCACAGATCTTTTTTGGAAGAAATGAAACTGTGCTCCGGACCAAAGACGAAAAGAAAAGGAACATCCAGATTGTTATGAGGAACAAGTCCAAAAGCCAGGCTCTGTTATGGTATGGGGTCGGGTCAGGGCCCTTGGTGAAGGTCATTTCCACTTCTGTGATGCAGCATACACTGCACGCAAGTACACTGAGATTTTAGAGCAACATAAACTGCCTTCAGGACGACAGCTTTTCCAGGGACGTCCAATGGAAATCCCTTTGTCCTTCTTTGAGGTACATTGTATTTAAACATTTCAGTAATTTTCTCACACAGTTTTTGACAAACTGGAGATCCTCTGCTCATCTTTACTCCTGAGAGACTCAGCCTTTTGTGGAGAGCTTTGTACCAAATCATGATTACAATCTTGTTTGTAGTCACATCATTATTTTTTTATTCATTACGAGCTCTAAATTGTCATGTCCCAACATTTTTTGGAATG
This sequence comes from Ancistrus triradiatus, assembly GCA_025084515.1. NCBI lineage: Eukaryota > Metazoa > Chordata > Actinopteri > Siluriformes > Loricariidae > Ancistrus > Ancistrus triradiatus. The sequence goes on from JAJAGP010001043.1 coordinate 181,594, forward strand.
TGTTGCAGGCCTGAAATGCAGGAATGGATGTTTATTAACAAATGAAAGAAAGTTGACCAGGAAAGGAAAGCAATATTTGGGTTCATTCTATCTGCAATGAAACAAAAGCCAAAGTAAACATAAGGAACACACACTCTCTCTGATTTGGGAGTTGTAGTTTTCGTCTGCTCATGTCATGATCAGAAGAGCTCGCTGTGTTTGTAATAAAATCTGTTATCTTGGTTTATCATTTATCCTTAGGGGCATTGTAAGCAGAATGTTCATTTGGATGATTAACAAAGTCACGCTCCATCAGAATTAAAGAACGACTTTGTCGGTTCCATGGAAACCCGTTTACAATGGAGCCATTTTTAGTGTGTCATTCCTGCACAGCTTGCGATCTCGAAGCTTGGTGGAAGGTCTCTGGCTCTCTTGGCAACGCTCAGGAATTTGAGGGCATGTCTCCAAACCCCTCAGGACCCTCGGCTGGCCTTTGGCTATGCCCACCCCCGATCCCTGCCTGAGCTCTGGCCATCTCATGTAGCTTTTATAAATATTTCACCATGCCACGATCAAAGCTCGGCGCCGCTCGTGTTCTGCGTCCGTGGCCAAACTGTGAGTGATGAAATGATTAGATTTGCTTAGCCGAGCTATCGCTGTCACTGCGTTATCTCATCTCCGATTCAGTGCAAGATTAAGAACAGTGGGGACTGGTTTGGGTGTTAGTGTGTCGAACGTATTAATTTATTTGGTTTGGATGGCGAGGGCTTGGCTGTACAGCGTGAAGTGCAGGAATGTTTGGGGCTGTAGGTGTGTTTATGGGTGTTCCTCAGGCACGCACTTCAATAGTCTTGCTGTGCAGCTGCATAGGAATGTAACGAAAGTGAGAGTTGAGAGACCAGACCTGTTCTCACCTCATGTTCCATTGACCACCTTGACATTTTGTGCAGGGTTCACTGAATTCTGCTTTGTGGTGGTCGCTCAGAGGATATAAAAATCAGAAAAAATCCACCAATAACAGGAGTTCCTTCTTGACTGTCCCTGAGTGTGGCCCAGCTACTAGATCCTCTCCAGGGAGTCGGGACTGTCTCGCACTAGCCTGCCCTCACTCCTTGCTTCCCATCGATTCCCTGAACTGCTAAGCATTCAGGACTTCGGATCATTTCACAAGGGGTTTGTTGTCTTTCATGTTGCTCGTGTTCAATACGGTGTTCTCCGAATGCTAATACACTGAATGTTTGCACTACTTAGCTGCTCTGGAGATCATCTTTTTCATCTTCCTCCTCCCCTTGACTCTTTCTTAGTGCATGGACAGGATGTAGTGTAATAATAATTCAAAGGTCAAAGTCAAGCCTCAGCTTCTGAGCCTTGTCATCTTCCATAATCATAAGTAATCCTACCAAAAATGCACAAATGGTGAGATGTACATGAACAAGTTTGCAGGACGATATACGGGGCAAGAAAAAGAGCAAATAACACAGGGATGCATGCTGTTTTACAAAACAGTGTAATAAATAGACAAGTGTAACACAGTACAATAAATACACAGGGTAGTGCAAAACAGAACAATAAATATACTCACTGACAAAACAATAATGCACCCAGATAATGTCTGATTACTGCAGCATGCAGTTCTGCCTGTCAGAATGTAAATGATTGTAGTCTGATTAGTGGGTCTTGCCACAAGAGGGCGTAAAAGTGCTTCAGCTGCTATCTATAAAAAGGGGTATTGTACTTTTGGGTAGTGTACCTCTTGGTGAGAGTGTTAACTGCTAGACATGCCTCTGACGCACTCAGACATTTTGCCCAGTTGACAGACTTTGAGAAGGGGATCATCATTGGACTGAGAGAAGCAGGATGGTCATTTTGATGAATTGCCACCATCCCGGCCGTTCTGACTTATCTGTTAGGAGGTGCTGGGAGAAGTGGTTTTATGGGGGCACACATACACGGTGAACAGGCTCCGGACGGCCCAGACCCCCAGTAGAGAGGATTGTTTGATCCACCTACAAGCACGAGCAGCTCCTACCGTTTCGTTATACACCATCCAAACACGGGGCACCTTCTCTACACCCTCCTGTCTCTGCCCAGACCATTTCCAGGTGCTTAGCAGAAGGAAATTTGTTGTCACGGTGCACATTGTGTGCCCCAACTGCTGGTGTGATCTGGGGAGCCATCACATGGGACAGTCGATCACCCCAAGTAGTTATACGAGGGACACCAACAGATCAGCGATATGTCTTGCCTCTCATGGCAGGGTTTCCAGCTGGCATTTTTCTTCTGATGGTGGACTCATGAACATTAACATTAGCCAATGTGAGAGAGGCCTTCAGTTGCTTAGAAATTACCCTGGGCTCCTTTGTGACCTCGCCAACTATTACACGCCTTGCTCTTGGAGTGATCTTTGTTGGCCGACCACTCCTGGGGAGGGTAACGGTGGTCTGGAATTTCCTCCATTTGTACCCAATCTGTCTGACTGTGGATTGGTGGAGTCCAAACTCTTTAGAGATGGTTTTGTAACCTTTTCCAGCCTGATGAGCTTCAACAACTCTTTTTCTGAGGTCCTCAGAAATCTTCTTTGTTCGTGCCATGATACACTTCCACAAACGTGTGTTGTGAAGAGCAGACTTTGATAGATCCCAGTTCTTTAAATAAAACAGGGTGCCCCCTCACACCTGATTGGCATCACATTGATTGAAAACACCAGACTGCTAATCCTAGAGGGTCACATACTTTTGCCACTCACTAATATGTAATATTGGATCATTTTCCTCAATTAATTAGGACAGTGTAACACAGTATAGTAAATATACAGAGCATATATTTGACCTTTCCATCTCTCTCCATTTATTCTTTATGGAACAGTTTTAAAAGAACACCTCTCCCTGTAGTAGCTTGTCTCTGGTTGGTTAGCTTGTCCATTCTAAGTGGTGCATTGCAGACACCATGTGGTCAGTGTTTAATTGTATTATTTGGATGCTTCCCCATTGCCACCCACCACCGATCATCACTATAGAGATAGAAAGGCCATCTTGTTATTTCCAGGCCCGGTCCAAAATGCAATGAAGTTGTACTTTGAATAGTTCCCTCAACTTCTGATTCAGGCCCATTGTCTCTGAACTTGGGGGATGGACATGCATGAGTTTCCTCGGAGATCAATGAACGAGATCATTAATTGTGCCCCGAGGACCTCCTGAGAAGCTTCAGCACCAGCGTTTGTAGACCGACTGACCCATCCTGGACAAAACGGCCCCAAATGGAAGCGTGCTATCTTTGTTGGGCCACGCCCATGGCTGCTAATTAGAAAGGGTGCTGGACTGTGGCGTGGTCCATTCAGCACGGCCAGCTGCAGGAGCTTTCACCTGGGACTGCTGAGTGCCCTAACTGCTCCGCTGCCCTGTCTGTTCTGCTGGAAGTCTTGGAGGAGCGCGGGTACGAGGACAAGGATGAGTGCACCGTTCAACCCTTTCTTTCCACACTTGCAAGGCCAGACACACTTGCTCATGTTGCTTTTGTCTGCACGCCGGGTCCACCCATTACCACACTCGGTCATTGTAGCTCTCCTTTTGGGAAGAGCTGAAGTGGAAAGGCCAGGGCTGCTATGGGAGGTGGGGACTGTTTTCTCTAGCCGAGAGCTCACCCTCTCTTTCGAACTGCTGCTCGGCCCCTGTGCTAATTACTGTGTTATTTACTGCCCTGGGGTTCCCCGCTCTGCACTGGGCTCCGGGTGCTAATGAGCTGCTTTTTATAGTAAAATCAAAGCTGAAACGCCCGATTCACTGGCTGATGCACTTCCGAACTGAAGCCAGGAAGGTTTTCAATCTGGGCTCTGTGGTTCAGTGGATTCGTCGCCGCACTCCGGTGAATTCCCCGATGCGAACCGTAAGGGCATCCCCACCTTATTACTCCATTGTTCCCACCCAGTGAAGTACTGCTGCCTGAATTCCCAGTGGCTCACACACTGGTGTGTGCTTCATCGTAAATGGTTTATTCGATTCAGTTTTATGCATGTAGTGCAATATAGAAAGCCTAAATGAGCACCCTGAGTCTGGATAAGGAAAAAGTCTCGAACTTGAAGGAAGAATCCTAGAGAGAAATCAGACTTGGTTGTGGAAATGATCCTAAACAGTAAGGACTAAATATTCGAAGCTGGAGCAGATGTTTAATATAGTCTTAGGGCGTACTCGCATGCGTTCTCGCTGCCGAATTCCAATGGGAATAAGTTGAATTGATAAAAGAGCGAGGAGTTTAATACATACTGTATATGATAGCGTGGCCTACCTTAAACACGTTTAAAACACAACCGGGAACACTGCTTTTCCTCACTACATTTCCCAGAGCTCATCACTCCCACTGACTCCCTACGTCACGGGAGCATCGTAGTGCATAGCGTATCCTAAAAATGCTTAAAACACTTGCTTTAAACTACAGTTGGGCAAAGTCATTAACACAACGCTTATTTTATAATAAAATAGTGAGTTTCTCATGTAATTTATTGAATAATGTACTGAAAGTGAAATACAAACGATTACTGCGTGACCACGGCTTTTCCTCACTACATTTCCCAGAGCTCATCAGTCTCGCCACGTGACTCCCTATGACACGGACTGCCAACTTCCTCATCTTCCACCAGCATACTACGTATCGCTCTCCCGGGAACATTCAAAATAAAAATTTCTGCTGAATGCGTGTTCGTTTAATATCGGATTCCCAACATAAAGTCAAATCACTTATGGGTAATTCACACATGGGCCATCTCTGACATCATCCTGCCAGGCTCCTAGTACAAATTCCAGGTATAATCTTACAATCCAAGCAATTTTGGGTTAAGGGCTTTGCTCATGGACCCAACAGTGGCAACTTGGAAGAGGTGGGATTTGAACCCTGGTCCTTCTGGTCCACAGTTTAGCAGTAGGTTTATGTTTGTCATTTAGCAGACGCCTTTATCCAGATAGTCTTACAATCCATGCAATTGTGGGTTACGGGTCTTATTCAAGGACCCAACAGTGGGATCTTGGCAGAGGTGGGATTTGAATCCTGGATGTTCTAGTCTGCAGTCCAGCACCTTAACTGCTAGGTCACCACAGTCCAAGAAAACCGCTCCGAAAAGCCACAGTCAGTCCAACCATGAAGTCCGTTGTGCTGTTCAAGTGTAGCCTTTCTCCACCACAAAACTCATTGTGATGACGTAAGCATATTCGGGCCCAGAGTGTTTAACGGGAGGGGGGACAATAGTGCTCTGGCATGGTACAAGACATGGTGTGGGTACGCCCCTAAAGTCTCTGCAGTAGGTCTTGGACAGCGTCCGGTGAGATGATTCAGGGAGTGACTCACCAAGGTGGGTCTGGAAATTATTGGCGTTACATTGGCTAGTGAGAGAAGCGAACCTTATACAGGGTACAAATGGAGAAGTTCCAGGCTTTACTGGCCCTTTCGAAGCCATGTGCATCCTGGCTTCTGTAGAGGCATTGTGAGCTAGACTAAGCCGGTGTCCCCTCTCACCCCTGCATTGTTAGGCCTGGCTCGACCGTGCTGTCACTGAACAGGTTACGCTCTGCATCCGGCATTTAAAGAGAGCTGCGAGTCACTCCAGGTGGCATCTCCCGCATGCCCCTACTCCATGACCCCCTCTTGGGGATGGCCCCGAGACGACCGACCCCCTCCGGACGACCACAGCCAGGTGGCTAGTGACAAGCGCTGACAAAAACAGGAGGCATGCCGCTGGACACGGCCATTCCCTTCGTGAAGCCCTGATTGGTCGCTGATTCAGCATTTCTGCCCAGGCATCAACGCCTGACCCAGGCCCTGGCCGGTGATTTGGACAAGATGGGCGCATTAATAATCGGTTGCGAGAGTGCTGGGCTTTGGGACGTCTTGTGCAGCGTGGTGATCTAGGCAGTATGTTTATGGATGTTTACAGCTATGGGAACGGAGGTGCGAGAGAGGCTCTAATGTTGGTCTGCTGCAGTTTTAATGTTTACTGGAAAATCAAGCCTACTACTAAAATATTCCCTGTCCGCCTTTGCTTTCTTTCATTTCCCTTCTCTTTGTGGAGATTTCGCCGTGTCTTTTTCACATCGTAAACTTGTACGTAAAGGAGCAAAGATTTTGAGTTGGTGTTTTTTGTGATCATGAACAGATCAGAATGCATTTAGATAAATAATCAAACGGGTCCTTACAGTCCCTGTGAGCTTTATTACCATCTTCTCCAGGCTTTCAGTTCTATCCCACCAGATCTTTTCTATAAACATGAATGTTTTGTATTTCCTGTAGGAACGACATCAGTGCTTGAAATGTGGCAAGTAGAAAGAATGTGGGTGTGTGTCCCAATACTTTTGGCCACGTGGGTTTGTGTCCCAATACTTTACCCATGTATCCTGTACCCACTGTAGACGTGCCCATTTTCTCAGTGTGTGTTTGTGGTAGCTCAGCGTTTGGTCGCTCTGTATATTCTGTGTTGAACATCTGCAGTGGATGACTGCAGGATATTATTTACAGGTTAGAAAGCCTGTAGTTCCGCAGCTCCTGTATGGGGAGGGCTGAGAAGATTGAGGCTGGAAAAAGTAATATCCTACAATGCTCAGAGAGAAAGTGCAGTTCAGCAGAGCAAAGGTGTTTTTCCATCAACCTACACCTGCCTCGCGTTATCCACCTCTCTCTCTTCATATCTGGTCTCCTGGGTCAGCAGTGAGAACAGCATCTCCTAATATTTATCAAGCAGCAGTCTGACTGATCTCTCTCTCTCTCTCACACACACTCTCTCACACACACACACCTCCTTGCTTTTATATTTTATACCTGGCTAGACGAGGACTCTTAAGAACTTTAATCCTCTTGTGCAGTCTCCTCCAGAGGAGGATGGGTTCCTCATTTGAGTCCTGGCTCCTCTCAGACTTTCTTCCTCATGTCAGTTTTCCATGTCACTCTCTCTAATTTAACTTTGACTCGTTGGACATTGATTGATTGTCTTCAGGGATTAATGAAGTTTTGTCTGCACACACTTTTAAACCAGAGTTTATTCACATTAGCACATTGCACTCAACCCTGAGCTAGATGTGCTCTCTGAGCGCGTTTGCCCACACTTAATAATCCGATCATAGTCTGATTTCTGCAGCTGTCTGATTATTAAGTGGTCATGTAAACAGCATACTCCGATATAGAAATCAGATTAAGAAATCCGATAGAGTTGGATTTTACCCCAGTAATTATATTACTCATAGCATGATTACCAGTTACCCGATTTCCTAACACGACATGGTTGCCACGTCCACCTATTCTAAAGATTTGGCTTTATTTGCCCACTCTTTCCATGGCTGTAGCTGTTTTTTTTGACACGGCTATCGAACACTTTGTGGAGTATATACTCAAGAAAATGTAAAATACAGCGGTACCTCGTTTTTCGACCACCTTGGAAGTTGTTGAATTCGGTTCTCGATACATTTCGACCTGAAAAATGTCTCTGTTCTCGGCACACTTGCTTAAACCTGTATGAGTCGTGCTGCGCGGCTCGTTTCAGACGAAACTTGATTCATGATTCAGTACACAGTGATTCAGATTCACAATAGCACTTTCTCAGTGAAGATCTCCGCTGGGTTTTGTGGTTTTCTCAATTTTTACATCTATAGTACTGAATTCTTAGTGCCAATAAATCTCCATGGGTTCTAAACAGGAAAGTATTGAGAGCCAGCAGAAATGGAAATCCTCTCCTGAATCTCCAGAACACAGGCAGCAGTTACCATTAGCAGCTCTAATAGCGCCGATGAGTTCATTAATAGACATGTACATTTACAGCATTTAGCAGACGCCCTTATCCAGAGCGACTTACAATTGGTACAGTCTTACAATCCAAGCAATTGTGGGTTAAGGGTCTTGCTCAAGGACCCAACAGTGGCAGCTTGGCAGAGGTGGGATTTGAACCCTGGACCTTCTGGTCCAGAGTCCAGTACCTTAACCACTAGGCTACCACAGTAGAGTAAGTGATTTTTCAACACTTTATTATAAAATAAGTGTTATGTTAATATTTGGCCAACTGTAGGTTAATGTAAGTGTTTTAAACTTTGACTTGCTTGTTACTTATCGTAGGCTCTGCTATAATTCAGTTTCGGCGCTCTACCAGCCACTCAAACTCCTCAGTTCATGTCATATACAAGTTATGATGGATTTGTTGAACATATCCCCATCATAAACCAGGGAGCTCCTGTACAATACAGCTCCTGCCTTATACAGGGGGGATTTTCTGGTGTCTGGAACCCATTCATTCAATCTACATTATTCCTTATGGGAAACATTTGTACCGAACTCGTCTTTTTCGGTTCTCGACGAGCCATCTGGAACAAATTAATGTTGAGTTAACCGAGGTACCACTGTACTGTATTTAATTATAGAGCGCTTGAAAAGCACTATTATTCCTCGTACTATTACAACTCTGAACGAGGCCAAAGGTGTTGGGACAAAGGCCACATTTCAAGTGCTGTTGTAGTTCCTTCAGGAAATGCAGATCTAGTTGTAGTTCATCTTAGAATTAATACGCTATTTCTGTACTAGTTTCCGGTGTGAAAGAATGTTTTGGGGCGTTTGATACGTGTTGAAGTGAAAAGCCGTGACATGAGTGTGACAGACCTCCAAACAGGCTCTTTCTTCACACAGTGTTTTGATTTCGGCTGTGAAAATGTTATCTCCTGCATCATGTGACGGTCAGAGGTGTGGCCGCCTTCACTGGCTCGGACTCTCCTCAAAGCACCATCGCCTGAAGACCGGCGATAACGGCGTCCCTGCTCGCCCATTGGCCGGGGCCGCTCGCTTAGCCGTGCTTAGAGGAACGGCGCCTGTGAGCCGGCTAAAGGTAGAAGAACTAAAGCCCGGCCAACAGGAGTTTACCTGCCCTGCTGGAGGTGACCTTTTTCTTCAGCCCTCGCTTCTGGTGGAGTGGCATTTTGTGGTGATCTGAATTCTCCTCATTTCTGAGCAAAGCATAGCAGTGGCTGTCGTTCCCCAAGAGGCCCGGCTGCGCATGCACGGGAACGAATGCGTCGGCAAACGGGTTAGCAGTTAACGTAGATATGAAGAATCTGCAATCATTTTTTGAGGCCTGGCTGTAATTGCAGAGCTCCCCCCTTCGGAGGCAGACTTCCCCCTGAGCACATTTACACGGTGTAGGGTTTGGAACGGGGCCATGCCTGTAGGTTGGACGTGGCAGACCCTTCCCCGGCATCCTCCCTTAATCAGACGCCCTGCTGCACCCGCTACCAGGTATTAAGCTCCGAGGATGAGGAAGGAAATGCTGCATCTTGCTGCTGTCTTTAGCAGGCTGTTTCAAAGCTCTGGGTTTTTTGGAGATATTGATTGCAGGGCTCATCGATCTGCATTTTTTAAATATTTAATATTTTTACTGGTTTACTCGCTTATTGATCTCGCAAAATGAAAACAAATGATGGCAACACTGAACCCATAGCAGTGTCAGATTTATATTATGATCCCCACAAACAAAGATATGACATTGTGGGGACATTTTGTGCATCCCCAAGAGGGTAACTTTTTTTTTATTTTTTTATTTTTTATTTTTTTTAATACAGAAACTGCACCTTTTGTTTTGAAACACCAAAAGAGGTTAAGGTTAGGGTCTCAAAGCAGCTTTACAATTTAGATTATCTTCTAATATCTAAGCCTAGTCCCAAATTAAGCAAGCCTAGAGTGACAGTGGCAAGGAAAAACTCCCTAAACGTTACAAGGAAGAAACTTTGGGAGGACCAAGACTCAAAAAGGGACCCGACCTCTTTGGGAAGCTTAGATGTTATATGTAAGCATTTAAGTTATATAATTATTAAGTTTATAGTAATAGTTTAAATAAACAGAAGCTAAATATATATTAAGAGAGAACGTGTAAAATATGTAGACTAAGATTTTAGAGATATTGAAATTATGAAGAGTATAATAAACTAGAGAATGTAAAAAGTGGAAGTAAATAAAACATATTACATAGAATGTTTTTGTACACACACTTTTTATATACACAGTGATCCTGAAGTAGCGGCGTTATGTTTTTATGTATATATGGTTTATCCTCCTGAGACCCTCGCGTCCCCACATGAGGACATGACGTTTTGGGTTTGCTGCACCTCATATTCATTCTGTTTAGCTCAGTCCTCATTTGTAGACACTCGAGCATTTCACAAAAACAAAAATACCTCCTGTTCAAAGTCGGTACTCAGTTTTTATACATAAAAAAAAAAAAAAAGTCAGAGCTCCGAGGAGGGTAAGGAGGTCTCAAGAGGTTAAGGCTTTACAAACCCTTCCCACACTCCTATAAACACTTCATATGCACTTAAATACCGCAAAGATACCACAAAATCCCGTGATCTAGCGAAAACTCCGCCATACAGAATTAGATATTTAAAAAAAAACAACCTGTGTTGCAGGTTGCAGTGAAGCTGCAGGTGAAGAGCAATATAGCGAGGGACGACTGAATAGGCAAAGTGGTCCTGAAGTAAAAAAAAAATGGCAAGCTTACCTATTTTTTCCTAAACAAATTTGTGTGTGTGTATATATGCGCGTGTGCGCGTGTGTGCGTGTGTGTGTGTGTGTAATAAATATATGGAAAAAAAAAGTGTGTGTGTGTGTATATATATATATATGTATATATGTGTGTGTGTGTATGTGTATGTGTATGTATATATATATAAAATGTGTGTGTGTAATTAAAAAAAATAATAAAAATTTTGTGTGTGTGTGTGTGTGTGTGTGTGTGTGTGTGTATATATATATGTGTGTATATATATATATATATATATATATATATATATATATATATATATATATATACATACACACACACACACACACACGCATACATAGGGGCAAAAGACTTTAGTCAGCCACTGATTGTGCAAGTTCTCCTACTTTGAGTTCTCCTATGTTGAGAGACAAAATGAGGAAAAAAAAAATCCAGGAAATCACATTGTAGGATTTTTTAAGAATTTAATTGTAAATCATGGTGGAAAATAAGTATTTGGTCACCCACAAACAAGCAAGATTTCTGGCTCTCACAGACCTGTAACAACTTCTTTAAGAACTCTTCTGTCCTCCCACTCGTTACCTGTATTAATGGCACCTGTTTGACCTCGTTATCTGTATAAAAGACACCTGTCCACAGCCTCAAACAGTCAGACTCCAAACTCAACCATGGCCAAGACCAAAGAGCTGTCGAAGGACACCAGGAAGAACAATTGTAGACCTGCAGCAGGCTGGGAAGAGTGAATCTACAATAGGCAAGCAGGTTGGTGTGAATAAATCAACTGTAAGAAAATGGAAGACATACAAGACCATTGATAATCTCCCTCGATCTGGGGCTCCACACAAGATCTCATCCTGTGGGGTCAAAATGATCATGAGAACGGTGAGCAAAAATCCCAGAACTACACGGAGGGACCTGATGAATGACCTGCAGAGAGCTCGGGCAAAGAAGGAGTGACTCTGTAAAAAAAAAAAAAAAAAAAAAATTTCAAGGTCCTGGAGTGGCCTAGCCAGTCTCCAGACCTCAGCTCCGTAGAAAATTTGTGGAGGCCCGTGTTGCCCCAAACCATCACTACTCTAGTGGAGACCTGCATGGAGGAATGGGCCAAAAGACCAGCTACAGTGTGTGCCAACCTGGTGAAGACTTACAGGAAACGTTTGACCTCTGTCATTGCCAACAAAGGTTATGTTACAAAGTATTGAGTTGAACTTTTGTTATTGACCAAATACTTATTTTCCACCACAATTAAATTCTTTAAAAATCCTACAATGTGATTTCCTGGATTTTTTTTCTCATTTTGTCTCTCATAGTTGAAGTGTAGCTATGATGAAAATTACAGACCTCTCTCATCTTTCCAAGTAGGAGAACTTGCACAATCAGTGGCTGACTAAATACTTTTTTTGCCCCACTGTGTGTGTATGTATAAAATATATCAGCACAAGATCTTAGGGTTAAGGTTGGGGGTAGATGTAACAATTACCTACAGTAATCAATGTAATGAATGTTAGTCAATGGAAAGTAGCAAGACGTGTGTGTGTGTGTGTGTGTGTGTGTGTGTGTGTTAGTGTTATAAATGAGCTCTGTTAGGTCCAGCTGTTCAGTGGGTTTAGCCACCTTGGCAGCCGCGCTGTGCCGGTTGTCAGGAGCCCTGGTCTCTACCCGCTGGCCACGGGAGGGGCGGGTGTGAATTGTTCTACACACCTGCCAGATGCTGAGAGAGAGGCAGAGAGATGCAGTTGGCATTTAATGGGCACTATGATAGACCTCCTAAAAACTGACCGCTTTCTAGATGGTCCTGTTTAGCGAGCGGCTTCATCTTCCTCCCGGGTTTAGCTGCGCGTCCTTCCCTCAGCGCGCTCTGATTAAGCCGTGACTCGGTGTGGACAGAGGCTCCGGGGTGAGACACTCAGCATGGGTCCTGCGTGACACAGATCTGACAGCGGGCAGGAATCCCCAACCCTGTGCATCGCGTTAAAAACACAGCGCTGAGTTACATCCACCCACTCTCACACGGCCAAATCAAACGCTGACTCAGATACACACCCACACACGAGTACACACACCCCACTGACACAGGATTGATTCTGCTAGAGGGCACTAGTGTGTGGCATTTCCAACGTCCCGGCTTTCAAAACTCTACTGGAATCAGTGGAACCACTGTTTGAAGACTTCCCTCTCACACAGCACGCTGTTTCAGTAAACGAACTACAGATGCAACGCCACTCGCTAGCACCGAGGGTGAGTCACGTGCGAGTTACTGTAGCAGTATTCAAGTAACTCAAGTCCCTGCTGTAAGTCAAGCAAGTCTCAAGTCAAGTCACAAAGTTCTGATGCCATAACTCCAGTTTCCACATTTAAATCAGACAGACATTGGTCAAGGGTTGAATTTTATTTTGATGCCAAAGCTAACGCGTCTTAAACTTAAGTTAGCTTTCTTTCTAATGGTTGACTAGCCAGAAGACACATTTTGAGTCCTTTTCTTTGTGCCTCGTGTATGGACGGATGAAGTCGAATGTGGTGGTGGTCGTGCCGCTGATTTTTGATCCTCAGACTGTTCACTATTTTTGGAATAGCCGCTTCCAAACTCAGTCATATTTATTTTTAAAGTACATTTTTTATCTAGAGCCAAAACCAAATTGAGCCTATGGTGACTGGGAAGGGGAAAATCTAAAACTCATCTTAACTTATCTAAACGTTATAAGGAAGAAACCCTGGGACGAGGAATACTCAGAAACGGACCCGGTCTCCTTGGGCAGCTTGGATGATAAATGTAAGACCTACACTAAGTTTTCTAATTAATAAGATCATATTAAATGTTAAAATAAACAGAATCGAAATAAATATTAACACAGAGCTTTCATATCGAGTTTTGTCATACGTTTGTCTTATAGGTTGCCAGGTTTAAACAGAAATCACCCAGTTATGTTTCAACAACAACAACAAAAAAAACTGAATGCTTCCAAATGCAAATATTTAATAAAAAATCATTTCAAGTCATCTGTCTTGATTCTAAGCCTCACGTCATGAATACCAAGTCAAACTCGATTTGAGTCTTTTATCAATCTTAGTCAAGAAAGTCAAGTAGTGTGACTCGAGTCCCACATTTCTACGGTTCACAGATTCTGGTTTTGTGTCTGGGTTCAGGACCAAAAATGTTTTTTTAACTATTTATCTATAGTACTGTTAATCTTGGGCTCTTAAGAAAATAGAAAGCATTCATTCATTCACTTCTTATCCGCTTAATCCTGAACAGGGTCCCGGGAGAGCCGGTGCATAGCCGGCAGCAGAGGGTGCAAGGCAGGAACCACCCTAGACAGGACGCCGATCCATCATAGGGGACACATTTATACACACGGCACTTTAGAGACACCAATTAACCTAACACTGGGATTCACGATGCCACTTTTCTTCCGATATCTGATGTTCAAGTATCTGCTGATACCAACTATCTAATTTCTATTAGATAATTATCTAATAACTACCTATTTATAGACTTCCCCTTTTTATAGATCGGCGTACCTTTATTTTGGTACAACCAGTGTTCTGTATCCCACATAAGATGAGCTTAATACTATTATTTACTGGTTGAGTTTGAAAGGATTGAGTTATGAATAAATAAATGTCTTAAAGCAGTAACAAGCACAAACAGGGAAGCATAATCTTACGAAGCTTTTTAATTTTTAATTATTGGTTATTTCCATTTCTGCCACCCCTCAAAATACTGGCGTTGCAGATTTTGTTACTGCTCGTCTCAAGCGAGAAATAATCCCACACAGACATGCTGCTGGCTTCAGTTAAGCTTCTTCTAGTGGCGCATGTGCGTCGGTAACCGCTTCATGGTATCGGTGCCCTCTATTGCTGATACCGAAAAGTGTCCAAGTATCAGTATCGGTGCACCCCTACCTAACATGCATGTATTTGGACTGTGGGAGGAAACTGGAGTACCCGGAGTAAAACCACACGGACACAGGGAGGACCTAGACCGCTGTACCTGCAGAATGAACCAGGACCTTCTCGCTGTGAGGTGTCAGTGCTACCTGGCGAGCCACCGTGCCGGCCCAAACATAAAACAAACATGCTTTATAATGAAAAATATCCTGCGAACATCTGAATTGAAATGTGATGTGATAAAGAAGTTTTATTCTATGTAAGTGTTGAGTTAAAGGATGAATCACCTCCTCCAATAACAGAAGGTAATTCTGTGCCCTATTGATTTATGTTTAGTTATTTACATTTAGCAGGCGCTCTGATCCACAGCGACTTACAACTGATACAACCTTACAATCCAAACCGTTATTACATGGTTTGGCTGGTACTGTACTGTACCTCGTACCCTTAGACACCAGCTTGGGGGACTTGGAGTACTTTCTTTCACCGCTGTTGCCAATGGTAGTTCCTACAAAAACAGGAGTGTATCCCTTTAAAAATTGTGGATTTGATATCTGAAGCAGCCTTTAAAGCTTTAACCACTTATTCGTCTGTATTCAGTTCATGGTGCATTTAGTGTGTGTGCGCGCCTAGGTATTGGGGGTGTGCATATGTGTAATGTAAAATGCCTTCGGGTATTGAAAGGCAGAGCTTGATGATATGATATGTTAATAAAATGTGTCAAGATGTCTAGATCCCATTCTCTCTCTATAAACAAACTGGAGACATGAACCGAGCTAATTAGCGGGGCCATCTGCTCGCTCGAGCAAAGTTAGTGATATTTTACCAGCGAAACTGTAAAAAGACAAGCTCGCTTTTGCCCGGCAGATGACAAGTGTTACCTGGCACGATTCCGTTTCCTCCGTCTGCTCGCCCCTTCTAGATTGTCAGCCATTCGGTTTTTGACTGGGTGCTGCGTTCCTGTTTCAGAAGCGTAATGAGGGAACGTGTTAGCGCGCAGACGCACCGATGCAGCTGTAATTGTTCGGAATTGCCACGGTTTTCCTAATCGCTCCTTCTTCGGTGTCGGCTAAAGAGGTGGGCGTCGGGCTATTTGTTTGTTTTGCTCCGCCATTTCTTTTTCTCCCCCGGCAAACGGAGAGGAGCGCGGGGCATATGAAGCCTGAGCCTCCGTATTCCCTGAACAGCATCACGCAAAGCTGTTAGCAGCAATTTACTGATAGTACACTGATTGCAGCGGGCCAGGCCCCAGCTATTGTGCATGCTAAGCAGTGTGCCAGCGAGCTCGGGGCCGAGGGGGGAGTCGAGCTGAAGGCTCCATCTGCTCTTTCTGCTTGCCTGCACTGATGGAAGACTACGCTAATCTGGTTACTTGTCAGGACAGGTTAGCGAAAGCAGGCAAGCGGCGGCGGCTGGGGCTAAACCGGTTGGCTGACGCCGACGGCGTGCTTCTCGCCCCCATGCGTTGTGGGCTTGCTGTTGGCGCGGGCTCGCCATAATCGGCAGCGAGACGGGGTCTCACCCCAAAATGCCCACGCCCAAAATCAGCCTTCTTTCTCTTACATGCAGCCTCCAAAGATGGAGGTCAGAGCGGAAAGAGAACGCAGACTCGGCATTTATTTCGGGACACGCTGTTCTTCTGAAGCTCAGCAGGTTCTGTGTTCTAAAAGACAGAGGGAATGTTATGAATTTCTAGTCGATTTGGTGTTTCTGAATTTGCGTCATGCCACCTGGCTCATTTACATGGTTAAATGCATTGTAGTGCCAAAAATGAGTAAGAAAGATTAAATTTAAAACTGTGTGTGATTTCATAGACGTTTATAACAAAACGTACAGGACATTGGTCAAATATTAAAAAAAAAAGAAAAATGGATAAAAAAAAAATGTACAGTGTGTCTGTGTGTAAGTAAATTAGGTAAATTAAAATGTATTTATTTCACCTTATAACAACAGAAATTAGCCCACAGTGCTGTACATAAAATCAAGACAACATACTGACCAATACGTACACATAATATAAAACGCAGAGTTGAAAACTAACAGTATCACTATTAAAGAAAAAAATAAACCATTAACGCCAAGTCCTGCACTATTGCAAACGAACCCACCAAAGACACAATAGCTCAGTATCTTAAATAACCATGGTCTGTCACTATTCAAAGGTTAATTCAGAAAAAAAAAGTTTTTAAACCCCTCTTGAAGGCTTTGAATCCAGAAATCTTCACTTTATACAATGAAAATGTTACAAGTGAGTGCTGAAATGGCAGAGCTCGACCATTAGAAGGGGCGTCCACAAACTTTTGTCTATATGGTGTAGCTGAAGATGGGCAGGCCTTTAGAACAGTTTCAGTAGACCAGTGATGCTTGATCACATGTTTATAGGTTTCTGGTTCCACCAAGTCATTTCATCAACGTTCTTCTCTGCTGTCCTTAAATAAAGTCCATATAGAATTGGTTTGCCCATTTTGATCGAGAACTTGGCTGGCTTGTACAGAACTTTGCCCTCGACCCCCTCAGACACCTTAAATGCACTGGAATGCCAAATGTGAGCCATCCTCACAGTTGTGTTCCAAAATCTAGGGTTGTAGAAGCAAAGGTGGGGGCAAACTCCATACTGATACCCATGTTTTGGATGTCTCTTTTGGGGTGTCCGCAAACTTTTGTCTATACAGTGTATATATTATGGAAAGAGATGAATGCAGTTAAGTCCAAGTGCTCTTTCGGACATTTTTACAAAATATTATTATGTTTTACAAAATAAACATGGATGCATTTATTTCATAAGATCAACATAAAGTACTATTGTTAGAAGCATGTACATCTAGATGGACGTGTGAGATTGTAAAGCACAATCCTTTGCCAGAACTGTGCAGCTTAAAGTAAAGATGGAAACGATTATAAATTCCCATTTTTTTACAGGCTCTACATATTTGTTACATGAGGAAAATATCATGAGGGAGGTAAAGCGTAATTAGAAACATGGAAGACTGAAAGTTTTAATAAGCAGTCGTGTGCGGTTGAGAGAGTGAGGCTGTCAGACATGCAGGGTACAGCTGTCTCACTAAAATAGATCCCATTCAGTTTAAACCCAAACTGTTTCTGACTTGTTTAGGGATGATGCTAAAGAACTTAACCACAGGCCATTAGTCCTTGTCGTGACCTTTCCTTTGCCAACACGACAGACTTCTGACCGTGTTCTAGCCTCACCATTTTTGTTACTACTTCTGCTCAGCGTCCAATCACAAATCAGCTTCCCTTCTGCCCTCTTTTTGCATTGTGTACACCACTCTTATCCTGAGCAGGGTCACGGAGGGGTTTTGAGCCTATCCTGGAATTGAGAGTGCAAGCGAGCATCCTGAATGGTGCGGTGATGTGATATTTTGGTGTTTAAGCCGTGCTGGTATCGCAAATATCAGAAACAACAACTCAACCTATCAGTGTAAGGTCGGTTAAACCTAAGGTTAAACCTAAACTAATATGAATTAGCGTAGTGCATCGTATAGAAAACTGCATGCAAACAGTACATAAATGCGTTCAGGCTGCACGACTCATTTTAGCCGGAACTTGATTCACGATTCAGGACTCAGTGATTCAGATTCACAGTAGTCCTTGCTCAGTGCAGATTTCCGCTGCGTTTGAGTTCTTTATTTTTTACATCTACAGTACTGAATTCTTAGTGCAAATAAGTCTCCGTGGGTCCTAAAAAGGTTAGCTTATAAGGGCCAACTGGAATACACAGGCTGCAGTTAGCTTAGCAGATAAGCTAGTGCCCAGAGTTCATCAATAGAGTAAGTGTTTTGCATTTACTTTTCACTTTTAATCCAATATTCACGAAATGACATGAGGTTTTTCAACATTTTATTATAAAATAAGCTTTGTTGATGATTTTGTCCAATTGTAGGTTAATGTAAGAGTTTTAAACATTAACATGCATTTAACTTATGACTGTGTTGAACGAATCCCAATCATAAATCAGGAGCACCTGTACAAAACTCCATTAATGTATTTAATGCCTTACACGGGGATTTTCTGAGGATCTGGAATGGATTCATTCATTTTATGTTATTCCTCATGGGAGAATTTTGCTCATTACTCATAGTTTTCGGTTCTCGAGAGCTGAGATACCACTGTGTTTGTTATTATTGCTAAAACAGCAGTATATCTTATCTAATTCTGTCCTAAGACTTTTGCACACTACTGTACATGATATACACAGACAAAATAATGTAGATTATCTTGCTTATTGTTAAGCTCTGGGATAAATAGGATGGTAAGGGAACAGTCTGTTCTCGTAGTTGACATGTTGGATGTGGGAGAAATATCCAGGAGGAAAGACCTGAGCCATTTTAACCAGGGACAAAAACGATTATGGCCAGGCAACTGGGTCAGAGCATGTTCTAAACAAAGGCTTGTGGGGTGCCTTGCTCGGAAGTGTTGAGTATCTAGGGAGTGAAGGCTGCCCCGTCTGGTCCTAATCAACAGAAGGTCTACTGTGGGAAAAGTTATTTCATAAATGTTTACTGCTGGTTATGGCAGGAACGACTCACAACACAGTGCAGCGCCCCCTGCTGAGCATGGAGCAGAGTAGCCATGGACCGCTCTACTGTTCTGCTGGGCAACGCTGGCTCCAAGCATTCATGTGGATGCCTGTTTGAGCCGTCCTCAACCATCATTGTTCATCAGCTGGTCGCACTGCCGTGGCCGATCGCTCTGTGGCGCGTCTTCACCCTGCGAGTTTCGTACAGTGACATCACTGCACCAATAACGTAAGGGTTAACACACAAACACGTGCCGCTCCGTCCCCATCTGCCTCCTCAGGGGGCCTCTCGTCTGGAGTGGGCGTGACTGACGGACGAGCTCTCAGGAAACCGCCCCATCAATCAGCGGCGCGGCGCCTCCCTCGTCCATCGCCGAGCCGTGTGTCTGAGCCCCCGCAACATTTTTATTCAATTAAACAGCCCTCCTAAATCCCAGACTACATCCTGTAGGCCTTAGATGTTGTTTGTCTCTGTAAGCAATTTAGGGCCATAATGATTTTGTGACTTGTTATGCTAATTAGCATGGCATTCCCAGTCTGTGAGCTGTGGCTGCAGATTTATTGGCTGGTGGCTGCGAGCGAGAGGGAACAGAAAAGACGCTGCAGTAATTAATACTGTTAACCAGGGATAATTGGGCAAAAAAATAGCCCCTGCCAGTGGCTTTAAATGGAAGGAGTGGCAGTTAACCTTGTTTCCTGTGTTTTATTTAAGAGTTATTGTTTCCGCTTTTCCCACTTCCTCTCGGGGTCCCTGCTAATCCGTAAGCCTATAACTGTGAAGGTATGCCACGGCTAGTGTTTACACTGTACACACACACACACATACAGACATACAGAATACTGAACGCACTGCAAAACATACAAAGCTTGGAGCCAGTGCTCAGGATTTTGCATACCTGATGATTAGGGATAACCAATCCCATTTATCTGGGACAGATCTTCTGCACGTTTAACTTGCTGTTATATTTTTTGCCCACTCTGACAGATTTTCTTCTGTAGCTCTTTTTAGAACTGTCTAGACTCATTTCCCCAACTGAGCAAGCTTAGGGACACAGTGGCAAGGAAAAACTCCCTAAATGTGATGAAACCTTGGGAGGACCAAAACTCAAAAAGGGACTCGACCTCCTTTGGTGGCCTAGATGATGTACATAAGAATTAAATGACCTAAAAAATAAACAGTAATAATAGTCACAATACTCGGGTGATAAATATAATAATTAAATTAATGAGCATAATAAATTACAGTATTATGGTGAATATAATAAATGAAAAAAAACAGTAAATAGTATTTATAATAAATCAAAAGTCCTTTCCCTTTTCCATGCCTAAATAAAATCTGCACTCTGATGGTCGATACTCCCAAACAGCCACACTAGTAACCACCTGATAATCACGACATTGAAACCAAACCTTTCGGAATGCAGCTGCTGATACCGAGTCGATACTGTATGGGTACGACCCTGCTGCTAAACGTGAACTGTTCGGACATGGGTCATCCATTCCAGAGGGCTGAAAATCTGCATAAATCCCACACACTTCACCTTAAGCATTATTCTTCTGGAGGATATCGGTGGTGGTCTGACAGAACTTGCTTGTCCCATCAGTGCACTAGATCTCCCTTTCATTTTCTCTCATGCGGTTCTTTTTCACAAAGCAAACATTTCTGCGTACAGAAGAGTCCTATTTTTGCAATAACATGACCCAAAGTGGCCAGTGGCTCTCTTATCTTGTCCTTTGAACATTGCATGGAGGAGAGGGAGCCGATGGGGGGCTGTTGCCGCTCAGACCGCTCTAAGTAAACATGTAACCCGTAGCAGAAGTTCAGCAGGGGCTCAGAGTAAAGCTCAGGATCAGCTGCAATAACATCCACTGCTAACTCTTTCCACACATCGTCCCTGTCCTGCAGCACGTCCCGTGTTTTTAAGCTTTTTCTTCTTAAGAGCTTATAATCCACAATGTTTGGTTCTGCACTGGAAACGGGGTATTATCGTGGTAATGTTTCTTATGTAACCATAAGCAACCCGAGACTTAGGATGGTCCTTTGGAGGAAAACTACAGGTATGAGGTTTAATGACTATCCATCGACTTCGACATCTGTACGCTCTAACGACCAAAGTCTTAACAATTATAGTCTTAACTCTGGATGTTGTGGCCTTAAACAGCTGCTCACCAACAGCCAATCAAATGCGCATCCACGGATCTGTCATTCATCCTTTCAACTCGGTTGAAGTGTTTGGAGACTTCTGTGTTTATGTGGATGGCTTTCCTCTACTTATTGGTACCAAGCTGTAAATGGTGTTTAAGTGTTTGTACCTGTCCTATTGTAAGTAGTACTGCTTTGTTTGTATATTCTCTAGCTTCTAACTGGTTCATCTGGCTGATCTTCTGTGTTGTTCCTAATACTGTCTGTCGATGCATTTATGGTTTCTGAGACACAAAAAGCCGATCATACCGTCCTCTTAAGTGCTGCAGCTTTAACCTACACAGGGTCGGAACAGAACATTAGTGCATTTTCTATAATTATTGTGAATTTCCATACATTAAACACGGTTTAGCATAACAGTTTAGGCTTACATTAGATACAAAATACCCTGTTTACATTACAGTAGCATAAAAGATTTTGATGACAAATTTTGGTCATCACCCTATTTCACAGAACGTCATGCAGTCTTTAATGGGTACAACCTGTATTATTGTTGTGTTAAAGACTGCGCTAATGGTTGTAAATAATGTAATGGTAATGATCCTTATTATACAGTACGTGACCATGAGCCTGGGACGCTCCTGTAGCAACAAAAGTGTCATTATTATGGTTGTTACCCTTGACTAATCTTTAAATAAGTTAGTTTCTGCGAGGGCCTGTTTAGATTGTTGTTTTTATAGCGTGATATAGTCCAGCTTGCATTACTGCAGGGCCTTTGTTTTGCCTAAATACCTTTTTCTTTTTCCTTTGTGCTGCATTTGTCACATTAGGTCACATTAATTACCGCAGAGGACGATCATAAGGTGACCAGGCTTCGTTAATTACTTAAGGAAAAACTGAAGGGGCTAATTTGCTAATATGTAAAAAGAAAAAAAAAGCAAACTCAGATCTTTGTGTCTAGGAAAAAAAGTGAACTTGTCTCGCCCCCAGATGTCCCGCAGGAGGTAAGTGCAACATCTTTAGCGTGTCTGTTGTCAGGGTGGAGCGCGGGCGTAGCAGGAAAGGGCATGGGCAAAGGAGATGAGGAACGTGACAGTTTCCGTTGAAGGCGAAAATAACCTACAATAATTAAAGCACTTAAATAATTATTTCCTTGATTTGTTTGTTTTCTAATCCTCCTCTCCCCACCCCACACCCACACACCCCTTTTCATCCTGTTTATCTGTTTGTTTATTTATTTCTTTCATTTGAAGGCTTTACACCATATGGTCGCAGATCAAATAATGTCAAGCATTTTGCCCTTGCAAGTTTTTGCAATTTGCAGTTTTCAGACGTGAGACCTGTTGAAGGCACAAGTGATAATGGGCACGCTCTACCCCCCACCGCCTTCGTCCCGCCATATCTTTCTTCAATTAATGCTACAGCGGGAGTTTTGTGTAATAACACTTGCGCTTGCGGGTTGTCCACGTGAGGTGGCAGGAGGTGGTTCTGGTGGTGGGCACAGAGGCTTCGAGAAAGAGAAGGAGGGCATGGAGGAAAATGGAAAGCCTACTGCGGCGTGGTCATGCAATCGCGCCGTGTCATCGACGTGGTACGGAGACCATATATGTGACTGGAACCGGGGGAGAGACCGCTAGCAGGGCCGCTGGGATGGAAGACGTCTTGACAGCTGTAATTACGAATCTCCATGGTGATCACTTTTGGCCTGTCATGGAGGCTGGACAGGTCTCTGCCTCTCTGCTAGTTAATGAGATCGCTCTGGCACTTGTCAGGTGTATGTGTGTGTGGATATAGAAATGAGTCCCTAAGAGCGTATATGCTTTATATAAAGCTTTTTTCTCATTTTCAGTTTTTTTATACTGCATACAAATTTACTGTGTTAGAAATAATTACATATGGTCATTATACCGTTGCTAAAACAATGGTATGTCTAATCTAATGGTGGCCTAACACTTTTGCACAGTTCTGTACAGCTCTGCCCATTACTTGAACAGACCCAGCCAGGAATGTCACTGTGCAGTTTAACAACATGCCTGGCACAGACAGAACAGCATTCAAATGCCATTTCTAAAAAAAAAAAAACAAACAAACAAAAAAAAAAAAGGTACCTTATAATATTTTGCAACTAAAAAGGCAGTTTTTGTGATGTGATACTTTTGTGTGTTGTGTTTTAAACGCACACATACACAAACTGGGAAGGTTTAGAGACATCGACTGACCTGACACATCTTTTGTAATGAGGAAATAAACCGGAGAACCCAGAGGAAGCCAAGTTCACAAAACCTGCACTAGTTTTGCTTCTCGCAGTAAGCATGGTTACCATCATTACCGGTTTGAAGGTAAG
The DNA here is from genome assembly GCA_025084515.1 of Ancistrus triradiatus. Classification (NCBI taxonomy): domain Eukaryota; kingdom Metazoa; phylum Chordata; class Actinopteri; order Siluriformes; family Loricariidae; genus Ancistrus; species Ancistrus triradiatus. The sequence continues at coordinate 204,995 of JAJAGP010001043.1, forward strand.
GGTGAAATCATGGTCAAGCAAGTTTGATTGCAAAATCCCAGCCTATCGGGACTAAAAGTGGGACTAAGACAAGAAAGGGCATGACTTCATTTCTGGAAACGGCTCTCACCACTTCTTCAAAGGGATCAAAACAAACTGCGTTATTCTTCCTCACTTCCCATATCATTCCAAATGTGGTGTTCCTTCACCCCCAGGAAGCTGCGTTTTGTTCTTTCTAGTGGTAAGGATGAAAGGAAACATCGGCAATGTCAATAAACTGCTTGCTTGTTTACGTTTTAGGTCCAAGAACAAAGTAAACTACTCTGTAACCTTTTATTTATGTGCTTCCTGCACAAAAAGCAGCCTTTTGTTGTTGGACATTTTGGCACTCGCTGGTATCACTTCAGTGTGTCAAACATTCCTGCTGCTAACTGTGTGGAACAGGAGTGGATATTCGAAGGTTGATATTGCGATAGTGAGAAAATAATTCCGTTCTTCCTTATTGAATTGGAATCATTCCTACCTCGTTCCTGCATACTGGAAATACCCTCATAAAACTACATTCACCGTTCGTGTCACACCTCCGGCGTGTCTGTAGTCAATCCTTCAAGTTCCTTCCCAGCAAATATTACTGTAAGTGTGTAAAGAAATAAAAGCATATAGTAATGTTAAGTCTGAACAAACACATTCCACTCATTAGCTTTGTGTAACATCCATCAGTGTTCCTGCTAGTCATTGCTGTAACACCTTACCACCAGCACAGCTCTAACGTACATGTAAAGGTAACATCAGTGTCTCTTTGTGCTGAGAGTGTAACTGTGGAAATAAATAAGGCTCTGCTAAAAAGTGTGGGTAACTGTATAAAGCAGAAACAAACTTTGTTTGTGAGTATGGGACGATTTTCAAGTCAACAACCTTCCTTAGCCTTAGCTATCATAGCTACAGTGGGGCAAAAAAGTATTTAGTCAGCCACTGATTGTGCAAGTTCTCCTACTTGGAAAGATGAGAGAGGTCTGTAATTTTCATCATAGCTACACTTCAACTATTAGAGACAAAATGAGGAAAAAAAATCCAGGAAGTCACATTGTAGGATTTTTAAAGAATTTAATTGTGAATTATGGTGGAAAATAAGTATTTGGTCATTAAATTTGTTTCAACTCAATACTTTGTAACATACCCTTTGTTGGCAATGACAGAGGTCAAACGTTTCCTGTAAGTTTTCACCAGGTTGGCACACACTGTAGCTGGTATTTTGGTCCATTCCTCCATGCAGATCTCCTCTAGAGCAGTGATGTTTTGGGGCAACACAGACTTTCAACTCCCTCCACACATTTTCTATGGGGTTGAGGTCTGGAGAGGGGGGGGGGGGGGGGGGGGGGGGGGGGGGGGGTTGGGCAACCACAAACAGACTTTCAAAACTCCCTCCACACATTTTTCATGGGGGGTTTGAGGTCTGGGAGAACCCTGGGGCACTGTGCGAATCTGATTCCCTTCTCAGCGTAGTGTGTTTACTTGAAATGGTAGCCTTTGTTACTTTTGGTTTCCAGCTCCTCTGCCAGGTCCATTTCATCAGTTCCCCCCCCCTCCTTTGTTAGTTTCTCTGGGGGATTTTTTGCTCACCGTTCCTCAATGAATCTTTTGACCCACGGGAAATTGAGATCTTTGCGGTGAGCCCCCAGATCAAGGGAGATCATCAACTCATTCCAATGGTCTGTATGTCCCCTTCCATTTTGTCTTACAATTGCTCCACAGCTGATTTATTTCACAACCAACAACCTAACAAAATATTTTTCCACATTTGATTTATTCACACCAACCTGCTTGCCTATTGTAGATTCACTCTTCCCAGCCTGCTGCAGGTCTACAATTTTTCTTCCTGGTGTCCTTTGACAGCTCTTTGTTTTTGGCCATGGTTGAGTTTGGAGTCTGACTGTTTGAGGCTGTGGACAGGTGTCTTTTATACAGATAACGAGGTGAAACAGGTGCCATTAATACAGGTAACGAGTGGAGGACAGAAGAGCTTCTTAAAGAAAAAAGGTTACACATCTGTGAGAGCCAGAAATCTTCCTTGTTTGCTGGTGACCAAATACTTATTTTCCACCATGATTTACAATTAAATTATCTAAAAACCCTACAATGTGATTTCCTGGATTTTTTTCCTCATTGTGTCTCTCATAGTTGAAGTGTAGCTATGATGAAAATTACAGACCTCTCTCATCTTTCTAAGTAGGAGAACTTGCACAATCAGTGGCTGACTAAATACTTTTTTGCCCCACTGTATATACTGGGATCGGGCCAGTTTAGTCTAATCAGTTCATCTAAATGCATGGTTTTGTAGTGTGGGAGGAAACCCGAGCACCTGTAGTAAACCAGGTGATGAGGGATGAGGCATGCCCCTTGGTAGAGGCACGGTGCCACCCAGTGTAGGTAGAGGCAAGATTGCATCTGGAAACACCTTGGCACATTCCAGTACAATTTACTAAGCATGTCATTTGATTCCCAGATCAAGATTTAAGTTATTAAAATACCCACTGTGCTATAGCAGGAATTTAGCTAGTGGGATCTTTTGAGCTCGTTGTGTATTTACAAACCCGGACACATTCAGTCATTGAGTTGGAAGATTTTCAGATATTAAACGCAGGCCCTTTGAAGAGCCCTAATTATAACAGCCATTTGCCCGTTCGTTCTTCCATTTCCAACGTGCCGTCCCTGCCTTCTTGATGAAGCGCGTCGGCTTTGACTGGCTGCCATTTTCGACATCTGAGGATTAGCTTGAGCCGCTGCTTTCACTGGGCAGAAGGACGGCGGCGGCGGCAGTGCGAGGTGCCGGTGCTCAGAACCACTAATGAGACTTTAGGCAGTGGCCCGGGCTTTGCGAGATTGGCTTTCTTTAATATCATATCAAAGGTGCTATCAAAGGGCTAATTTCCCCTGGCAGCTCATAATGACGCCTCTGTTTGGCTGCGCTGCCACGGTCTCTCTCCGGGAGCCTTCCTCGGCCCTGTGGAATGCACCGCTCAAAGCCTGTGTAATCGCCGTGCCTTTCTGTATACCCTCGGTCCCTGTGAGCGCGGCGTGTGCCGGGTTATTAATTTGGCTCCAATTTCCTTCGACGTGCGCAATTACCGTGCTCTCTAAGGACACGTTCGTGGAATTACTGTTCTGTGCTTCGCATGTAACCCTCGCTCTGGTGAATCTTTAAGAATAACAGTCCTGAGAGGTGCGTTTGTAGCATTTAGCGGACGTTCAGAGCGATGAGCGTTTAGGCTGTGCTTAAGTCGAGTCAGATTAGCAGTCTGAAAGCAGCCTCTTTTTGGACGTGTTCAGCAACAATACTCAGGTAGGCTGTGGGGTTTAAACGATGCTCAGCTGGTATTAAGGGACCATCGTGTGCCAACGAAATACCAGCCGATGCAAGGCAGGATGGATCCATGCTTTCAGGTTGATTGCACCAAATTCTGACCCGACCACCCGAATGTCGAATCAAGACTCGTCAGACCAGGCAGTGTTTATTCTTTATACTTTTGGTGAGTCTGTGTGAACTGTAGTGTCAGTATTCTGTCCGTAGCTGACAGGAGGGGCACCCAGTGTGGTTCTTCCGTCGTTGTGGCCCATCTGCTTCAAGGTTTGACGTGTTGTGCATTCAGAGATGCTCTTCTGCATACCTTGGTTCTAAGGAGAGGTTATTTGAGTTACTATTACATTTCTGCCAGCTTGAATTGGTCTGCATTCTTTTCTGACAAACCTAAAAAACAACAACAAAAAAGTCTCTCTGCTATTTTTACAGGTGCTGGGATTCAATTTAGTGACGCTTGAGCACCCCTAAAAAAGGTCTAGGCATGTCTATGACCCAGAAAACTGCCCTCACTGGATATTTTCTCTATTTCTAACAGTTCTCTGTAAACGCTAGAGGTAATACCAACGTCTTAAAGTCACAACGTTGTCTGATATACTATAAAAGGGCAAGTCAAAGAACAGCTTAGAACATCTTATTTCAGCACCAAATAATGCGTTAGATTTTTATAAGTGACTTCTGCTTCCCAAACTGCACCTGTGTGGTGTTTGCATGTCCTCCCTGTGTCCATGTGGGTTCTCTCTGGGTACCCTGGTTCCACCGCAGCCCAAAGATGCATGTTAGGTTAATCGGGCTCTCTCTAAATTGGCCCATGAGCGTGTTTGATGAGTGCAGTTGCAACCTTGCACCTCTCCTGACTATTGGCATCGATGCTGACATGACGTTAATAAATATTTAAATAAACCTTTGATATATTTATATAAATGGAAGTGAATGATTATATATGTAAATATGTAAATTTTATATAAAATCTGTATATAACAATTGTTATATAAGTAAAATTAGTATGGATAATAAATACAAAATATAAATTATAATATAAATGCCTCAGTGATTGCTCATTTCCTTAAGATTAAATTGGCAACAGCTGCTGAATTATCATTTAATCAAAGACAAAGTGCCAATCGGAACGTGCTCATAATTGAGACACTCCTTGCAGCTGCACAGAAGCTGCAGCCAAACACCTGGAAAAAAGGTAGTAATTAACTAAATGAATGTAATTTATTAAATTAACTGATAATTGAATTCCTGCACCTGAGCAGAAAATACAGGACTGCCATCGCTCATGCTTCTTATAAAGGCTTGAAAGTTTCTCTGTATTTAGCAAACTACAAGGTTCTGTAATAATCTAGGGATGTTCTATATTCATTATTCTCTTGCGCTTTTCCTCACACTTGCACTTAATGCATCGGTCCGACCATGGCAACATGACACACCAGGACAGCTTATAGCACAGCTGAGAGGGATTACACTAATGAATGTGAGTTATCAGGCACTGAGTGGACGGAGCTCGTCCTCTGCTGCTTCACTCTTGGACTTATTAAAAATAAATCATAGATGTTAGGACATATTTAAATGAGAGCTACTTTCTTAGCTTTAGTCTGTGACCCTGCTTACTTTTAACATAAGATGTGCCAGCTAACCCCCAAGCAGAAAATGCTACTTTTTTGTACTTTCTCCCTGTGGCTTCTCTGGCTTCCAGGTAAGAGCCAGCTGCTGGAAACTTCAGTGTTTGGGCTGGATTCTTAACGTGAAGGTCGGTGTGGTCCAGTTACAGAATGCTGAGATGGATTGGCACCCTGTTCGGGGTGTACCTCTGCTTGAGCCCAGTAAATTCCTGGATATTCTCAAGATGCCCCTGTGCATCTTGATAATCCGATGATAACTAAGATTTTCTCTCGTGCTGTATCTACTAATAATAGTATCAAGTTTGTTTCCTTTGTTGACTTGTTGACTTTAATTTGGCTAGTAAAGTTTGTAACGCATTAGTGCTTTAGCATTCCTGATTAAATACCACCAATCCTATTTGTATGGTTTCGTATGACTGTACTGATGAGTCTGTGCTTCTTTCCATATCCCATATTTTAAGTCCAGAGGAAATCTGTGTAAATTCACTCGGACAGTCTGGACAGGTTTGGATCGCTTGCTTTCAGATAACATCTTGTAACAGACCCAAAAGCCACACATCATGCAGAGTGGCCAAACAGCGCGGCCTTTGAATTAGCATAGCATAATACCTTTATTCTTTATTTCTGGTGTCCTGGTTGGGTGTAAGCAGTCTTTCCGAGGTTTAAACTGAGTATTCTGGCACCTTTTACTCATAAGAATTGATATCTTATGTTCTCAGTTTTGTATCTCTAGAGTGATTGGACACGTGGCTCTGATACACACATGCTAACTTGCAGCAGTACTCATTCCAGCTGTAGTCATCATCATCTGGTAAATGATCAACATAATCCCATTTTGAGGAAGATATGAAAACCAGCACTGCATCAAAGCTCACTGATTATATTGATATCATAGCTCGGTTTTTAAATCTCAGTACACAAAGGACAGTGATTGTTTTGGTCCAGGACTTTGGTTTCATGTCTCTGTGTAAATATCACGGCATGTTCTCTGTGGCAGTTTCAGCTGAAAATAGAGCAGAAGAGCAGATCAGCTAAGTGATCCTCAGCTAGGGTTGTAGTCATGACCACTCTGACCAATCAGTGCCAAACGCAGCATGCAGTTCTGTAACTGATTACACGTGTGGTCTGATTAGTGGGTCTTGCCACAAGAGGGTGTAAAAGTGCTTCCCCCGCTGCCCTATAAAAAGGCTCTGAGGCTGCTTCTGGGTAGTGTACCTCTTGGTGCCTCTACTACACACTCAGACATTTTGCCCAGTTGACAGACTTTGAGAGCATCATTGGACTGAGAGAAGTTGTTTTGACAAACTGTCCCCCATCTGAGCGGTTCTGACCTAGCTGTTAGGAGGTGTTGGGAGCCGTGGTTTTATGGGGGCACACAGACACACACATGGTGAACAGGCCCAGACAGACCTCCAGTAGACAGGATCGTTTGATTCACCGACAAACACGAGCAGCTCCTACAGTTTTGTTATCCATCATCCGGACACTGGGGCACCTTCACTACACACTCCAGTCTCTGCCCGAACCATTTCCAGAAGCTTAGCAGAAGGAAATTTGTTGTCACGGTGCCCATTGCATGTCCTGCCATTGACAGCCAGCCACTGCCACTTTTGTTTGCAGTGGTGTTGTGAATGAGAAACCAGGACTCCTATGGACTGGGACTGTATCGCCTTTACCGACTAATCCAGGTTCCGTTTGGGATCCGATGACAGTCGGGTTCGAGTATGGAGACCTCGTGGTGAGCGCCTCAGTCTTTACTGCTGGATATAATTTAGTTCACTCTGCGCTTTTTGACTCGTATTGCTGGACCTCAGCAGGTATGTGAGTCAGATGCACTGAGCCATTAGATCTTTGTCCACTCGTCTTTGTCTGGCTGATTTCCTCCATGGCAGGGTCGATGGATGTATGGGGGCAGATCTATTTTAGGTGCTTCATGCCTACAGAGGCGCTTTTCCCTGCACACGTGATCTGTGTTGTGTGTGTACAGAGGTGTGTGTTTGTTCTCTGAATGAACCGAACGATGGTTAATCAGTGCTGCTCGCGTCTCTCAGTGATGTGCATGACTTAAGTAGCATCAGTGACCTAAGTCATTTGCTTGGTACTCGGCCATGTGACTCAGTACGCAGTGATTCAGATACACAATAGCTATTGCTCAGTGACGATATCAGCTGTGTTTTTCTTCGTTTTTACATCTACAGTACTGTTTTCTTAGTGCAAATAAATCTCCATGGGTCCTAAGGTTAGTAATGACAGCTAACCGAAAGGAAAACAGGAATTGAATCCTCCAGAACACAGGCTGCAGTTAGCTTCACCAATAGAGTAAGTGTTTTGCTTTTGCTTTTCACTGTCAATCCATGACTCACTAAATTACATGAGATTTTTCAACACTTGATTATAAAATAAGCTTTGTGTTAATGATTTTGGGTAAGTGTTAATGTTAATCGGCTCCTCTATGATACAGTACAGACTATATTAAACTCATCCGTTCATGATCCATGTAACTTATGATGGATTTGTGGAACATATCCCCATCATAAATCAGGAGCTCCTGTACAGTACAGCTCCATTAATGCTGATAATGCCTCATACAGGGGGATTTTCGGGGGATCTGGAACTTATTCATTCCATTTACATTATTCCTTATGGGAAACATTTGCTCGGTACTTGTCATTTTCAGTTCTTGCCAAGCTTCTGGAACGAATTAAGGACGAGAACTGAGGTACCGCTGTATCTCCATAATCTGCTACTATGGGTTTTGGAGGCAATTTTTAAAAGTTAATCTAGGTTTTAGTTACTTGGGTCAAGACAGTAGCATTCTCTAAGCCAGTTTTTGGCTAGAAAATAATTTTTACTTATGTATTTAAACGGGGTCGAGTCCCTGTGGCGCCATCTGCCCAGGTAGGGCGTCATTAACACACACATGGCTGTGTCGGTGGGAGGGAAGGCTGTTGGTGCAAGTATGTACTTTTTACTTACTGTGGCAAATTTATACTTTTTACTCACTACGTTTGCAAAACAGTCTCATTACTTTAGCTTTTATGAATCTGTTTACTTACCTATGTATTTTTCTTCATTACTTAGGTAGTTCTATTCAAACTCATTGCAACAGGCACAGTCGCTATGGTTCCACCTGCTGCTGCGAGTGGTCGTGCACCTCTCAGTTTTGTGACTTGGTGCTCACCGAGCTGCGATTCACGATTTTGAAGGAGCTCTTGCAGAGCGGTTATGCCTCTATAGGCATTTATATCATGCACCTATGAGAGATCAGAGTTACTCAGATGACTCAACATTGCCGAGAATACTGCAACAATGGAAGCGGCAATCTGCCCAAGTGTACGCTTCTCTGAAAGCATAAAACTTACTGTGTAAAGTCTTTCTAACTCTCTTTAATGTTCAGCATAATGCCTTCTACTCCAAATAGTACTTATATTACATTTACATTTACAGCATTTAGCAGATGCCCTTATCCAGAGCGACTTACAATTGGTACAGTCTTACAATCCAAGCAGTTGTGGGTTAAGGGTCTTGCTCAAGGACCCAACAGTGGCAGCTGTGGGATTTGGACCCTGGACCTTTTGGTCTATAGTCCAGTACCTTAACCACTAGGCTACCACAGTCCTCACACATATAAACATATATAAACTCTACACTTTATATTAATCAGACTCGAGGTTTATCCATGTTCCTGAGATGGTGAATTCTATTTCTGTCATGAATATACTGTATTAACTGAAAAGTATGTATTAAACTGTATTAAGTATGTAGTAAAACTGTATTAAACAAAAGTATTATATTTCTAAAAGTTTTGTTTTGTAGTTGTTTGAATTAAATAGTGTAGTGGAGTTTTTTTAAATAAAAAACGTGTGTTTACAGGCACTTAATCCGATCATTGCCTAATTTCTGCAGTTATCTGATTATTCAAGTGATCATGTAACAGCGTACGCCGATCTAGAAATCAGATCCGATAGAGAGTTGGATTTTACCCGGTAATCGGATTACTCATAGCATGTATATCAGTTATCGGATTTCCTAACCCATCAAGGTTGCCAGGTCTGACGATTCTAAAGATTTAGCTGCCTTTAATTTTGTGGCACGTTGCCTGATTCCGGACGAAAAAAACCCATCACAGTCGATACTAAAGAGGCCTGCGTATGCTGCATCCATAGCCCAACTTAACAATCGGATAACCCAGAAATCCAACTGATCGGATTAGGAAGTGCATGTAAACACATTTGGCCTCTTTACTATTTTTATCTGGAAACGTGCCACAAAATTAAAGGCAGCGAAACGGCTATCAAACACTTTGTGGAGACTCTGAAACGCAGTTGTACTTGGGAAGAATTTAATTTAATTTTGAAGTTTGCCACACATTTCTGTGAGATGATTGGCTGGTTGCAAAGTAGAATCCGATTATTAAACCAGGAAGTTTTCTATTATCAGATTACTCAGGTGCGTGTAAACTCGTTTATTGGATTACTGAAATAATCAGATTTTCTGCAGCTGTCGGATTATTGAGTCTGACTGTGGTAGCCTAGCGGTTAAGGTACTGGACTGTGGACCAGAAGCTCCAGGGTTCAAATCCCACCTCTGCCAAGCTGCCACTGTTGGGTCCTTGAGCAAGACCCTTAACCCACAATTGCTTGGATTATAAGACTGTACCAATTGTAAGTTGCTCTGGATAAGGGCGTCTGCTAAATGCTGTTAATGTAAATGTAAATAACCACAGTTTGGGTTAAAAATCATGATTTATTGCATTACTGAATATTACCATGTCTAGTTATGAGAGAATTGGCAGCATTTATATTAAACAAATCAAGTATTTTATATATTTTGGTTCCTCGTGTATGAAAATGCTTTTTATTCTTAATCCTTTTAAGGTCATTTGTATGATTTTTGCAGATGATTCATGCAGCTGTAGAACAATCCATTATGTAGCCTCAGTGTCAGGGATCTGTACCTGTTTGAAAAGGCTTTTTAAAGGACTGCTTTTAATTTTACTAGCATGCATTTTTATATTTGAGTAGAAAATAAGCCATACTTCAACGTTTGAGTATATTTATCATATTAGTAGTATCTTTACTTAAGAAAAGAGCCCTAGCCAGGAACTGTGAGGATAAACCACAGACGAAAAAAAATGGTAATTTCAAAACTCTTAAATACTGTAATCTTGATCTTAAACTTTCTTTAGTGAAGCATTAATAAATCCTTATAATATGAATCTGAAGCCTGAAAGCCCCTAAGTCTGTGTTGACGTTCTCTGTCATCTCAAATATCCTGGCTTTATCTACGACTTATTTGCTCGCTCTCTCCACTCGGTATTGAATTTATGACCCGTCTTCTGTCTGATACATATTCCATTCCGTGTCTTGTATTTCGGCTGGACTGATTTAGCATTCAGGCCTGGCTGTCTGGGCGCTGTGTTCGTTCTCTCAGAAGGAGGCGATGAATAGAGTGAGAGAGAATAGAGAAGTGTGCGTCGGTCGTGTCAGAGTGGTCTGAACTGATAGCAGGGGTCCACAGCAGGCCTTCGCTCTCAGATCCGCTCTCCAAACACACCAGGCCTTCTTATCATGGCTGGAAGAGTAGCCGAGCAAAGGCGCTTCTTGGCCCTCGTTCCCTAATTAAAAACGTTATGAAAGGGATTAAGCTTTGAGCGGGACAGAACCGCTGCCAGGTGCGTACGGAATGGAGTGGACGTGGACGGTGGTCGGTTTTTGTGTTTGCTGTAACGCGTGTGTTTAGATCTCCTTCACCTTCTTTGTTTCTAGGAGGCCGTGTGGGATCGGCTTCCCTTCTCTCCAGCCTCTGGTCTCTCTTTCCGTTTGCTGGTTCTGTTTGATCCTTTGAGTGTGCCAGGTCTTCTCGTCTGGCCGGTATTTTTGGAGCAGCAGGTAGTCACAGGCAAGCTGTTAAGAGAGTCAGCATTCTTTGGTCTCGGCTGTTATTCGGCCACAGATGGAGACCTTCTGACCTTTGACAGAGGTCGGCGCTAAATTGCATATTTTCATGAATTTCTGTTGGGTCTGCTGATGGTATGCGAGGCCTTGGAGATATCGTAGGATATCAGCCGCCTTAAATCGGAAAATGTTGAGTCCCAGGCTACCTGAGGTCTTTGTAAAGAATGAAATGCACGTGAATAATTACAGACGTGAATACCGAGGTATAAAATGAGCACGTGTTCATCTTGGCTGCTAATGATGTGGCTGGAGGGTTGCATTTTGCGAGCAGACATTCTGGCATGTGTCCAGCTCTTCCTAGACGGCCTGATCTGACTTTTATGTTCCCGACTGTCTGGCTTCTGATGACACCAGAGACGAGACACGTCCTGGTGTGCCGTTACAAACGATGACCGTGGAGCCGTCTGAGTTATGGTGATGCTCATTAGCCAGTTTGAGATGATTTGAGCTTTGGGACGTGCTCATAAAGGGGTGCACAGGGTCAGCAACAATACTCAAGTAGGCTGTGGGGTTTAAACCATGCTCAGTTGGTATTAAGGGGTCCTAAAGTGTGCCAAGAAAGTCCCCCACAGCATCACACCTGTTACACAAGGCAGGATGGATCCATGCTTTCTTTTATTTGATTACACCAAATTCTGACCTGACCATCCGAATGTCTTCTAATGTCCAGTTTTGGTGAGTTCGTGTGAACTGTAGCCTCGGTTCTGTGTTCTTAGCTGACAGGAGTGGCACCCAGTGTGATCTTCCAGTGCTGTAGCCCATCTGCCTCAAGGTTTGACTTGTTGTTTGTTCAGAGATGCTTTTCTTATTGAGTAACTTTTCACCCAGAGACCCTCACTGGATATTTTCTCTATTCGGGCCCTTCTCTGTAAAGCCTATAGATGGCGCTGTGTGAAAATCCCAGTAGATCAGCAGCACTAACATCCATGCCACATTCAAAATCACCTTCTGCCCATTCTGATGCTCGGTTTGATTCAGCAGCTGGTCCTGATCATCTACATGCCTAATTGCACCAAGCTTCTGCCTTGTGATTGGCTGATTAGATAATTGTGTTCAATAGCAGTCGAACAGGTGTACCTAATGATGTGGCATGTGAATGTGTGGAGTTTTAAATGCATAAGGGACAGAATTCGAGGGTATTGTTTCTGGACAGCACTACAGAATGGTGGAATGCCAAGTAAGTACACTACATAATGAATATGAAATGGTCTCCAGTTTTCACATTTTTAAATGAGCCACGTCCACCTCAAAGCTCCCCAAACGTATATTTGAAGTGAAGCTACGTCTATTAAGATCTTCTCTAAAGGTAGCTCCTGAACCGCATAACCCTGACCCAACGACGGCCTCCAGGGATGTTTTTAGCAGCCAAAGATCTAGTTTGGTTGAGCGTTAAGGCCAGGTCTTTGATTCCGAGTCTGCTGGGCTAATCAGTTTCCTCGGACGGAGTCGCCAGCATCTGTCATCGAGCGTCAGTTCACAGGAGGCGGCGGACTGGGCCTGGAGATCCAAACCTATCTGCTTTCATACCATCCACCTCGAATGGCTTCAGAGCAGCGCTTTAAGTTCACAAAGAAGATGGAGATCGGTTTCCACACCTCGCCTCTCTAACGGTCCGGTCAGTGAATCCGATCTCGGGTGTGTGTACGGATCAGGGTGTGTGCTCTGTTATCCGTCAGGCGGACGGCGGGCGTAAGGATAAGAGGATTTTTTTTTTTTTTATCAGAAGGTTAGCAGCATCTAAAAGAGGCCCCTGATCAGCAGGGAGTGAGGAGCTAAAGTGTAGATGTTATTTCTCTTCCGCTAAGCACCATATGGAACAACGCCATTTTGTGGTTGTGTTGGGATACGGGTCGTGCGAGATGTCAAAATGTGGTTAAAAATCGTCCACTATTTGTGCCAAAGTATGTATTTCTTTCTGGGGGTCTCTGTAGGTAAAACCGCTGAGCCGACGTTGTTGCGACGCATCACATTAATCATGCAGTGCATCTGTAGGTGAAATTCTGCTGCCAATTAAAAAAGATAAATAAAATATTGGCCACAGCTGTAGCCTGTGCTGGCTAGGGTGGGCGGACGGGTTGTCGTGTGGGTGCCGGGGTAGTAATTGGTGCTTACAAACATAAACAAACATGCGCAGAAAGAGAAAGGACAGAAGGTTTGAGGCTGCTCGGCCCCCTTTCTGTAGATTGTTTAGCTAAGTTCTCCTGGAGCTCCGTGCACTTAAGCCATGTGTGGCACTTAATTATTTACTCTTTTGTGTTTGGACAGCAGTGGAGGAGCAGAGGGGTAACGGAGCCTCACTCTGTCTAGCAAATGGGCCTGACTAGGCAAAAAGACAGACGTTTGCAGACCAGGTGTCTTTTCCAAAATGTACCGTGACGTTAACCTTGGCCGATAAACTATATTATCGAATATCATGATCATTCAAATCACCTAGTGCAGTGGCTCATGATCTCTTTTCCTTGGAGCCCCCAAATTAGTATCTGAGAAAATCTGTGCCCCCCAGCCTGCACACACAGATCATAAGAATAAAGTGATTCATTGCAGAGTTATAGCTTTTTTCCTTTTCTCTTGGCTTCTTTTTATATCTTCCTCCCCTTTTTCATTTTGGCTCCTTTTCTATTTCAAAGCAGCTAAATTTAAACATAAGCTCAACATGAGCTTATAAAATATCTTTTTACATAATGTTACATACAGATACTTTTTCCAGTGAGTGTGTTATTCTAATTTCATTCCGGCTGCAGAGCCCAGCTGCCGTTCATGACTGCAGTTTCCGTGCTACAGCCGACTTGTATCCAGTGTTATGGAGTTTTGGCAGCCGACGTTTGTTGCCGAATTTCCAAAATAAAATGTAGTAGCTCAAGGCGTGATCGTTCCTGATATTCTGTTTTATTCCAACAACGAGGAAGTGAGATGCCTTTTATAAACCAAGCAACACTGCAAGAGCACAGATCTACATAAACAACACAGCAGCTCAGACAGGGTTGCCAGATCCCGCGACAGCAAGCAAACCAGGTCTGTGGAAACAAGCCTGAAAGAAGCAACCCAAAATAGGTCACCCACTACAATTAAAAAGCAGATAAAATGAAATAATAATGATATATTATTTTAACTTTAGAGGTTGAACAAAACTAAGAGAGAGAGACAGAATCAGGGCGCAAACCCAAATAAGCAACTACATTTTAGAAACAAGTCCTAAAACCCACAACTACCAATATTTGTAAGTGACTTTATAGAAAAATAAGCCCAAAGTCGCTTAGCCCTTAGTGCCAAGAACACACAAAAAGAAAAATGCAGAGAACATTTATTCAAGCATTTATGAGAAAAGTCAGTGATGCTGAAAGTCTGCACAATGTCAAGAGCTACAGATTGTTGTTTAAAGGATGCATTCAGGAGACAGTAATCATTTGTTTAAAGTTGCATTATCGCCCCAGCCTGTGTCTAAATCCCAAAGCCTGTCTGCAGCCAGTTGAGATATGGACGGTCAATCAGCGGACCTTCTTATGGCATGGACTTATTCCATAAGGCAGGCTCTCGGGTGCACATGCCTTTGCTGGACCGTCGGGCTGTTTGTCCTCTCGCACAGGCGTTCATCCTTATACGCGGCGAGGTTCTGCGCTGACCCCAGCGGTCTATAAATTGAAAGTAAAGTGCTTACCTTCACGTTGTGTCATGATACGTGTGATTACGGGGAAACTTCTCGACATGCCTGTTCATAGGGAACGTTTGTTATAGTGGATGCTCTGGTGTCTAGGACCCGCTCGATTCCTGTGGTGCCTGCCATGCACTCCATCCCTGCGCTGGATATTGGTCACCCACACCACTCTTCAGGAGGCAGCAGCCTCACCTGCTGGGAGGCTACACAGTGGAATCTGAGGGCCTGCTGGGTCCCGGGACTCATTTAATCCCAACATGATGAACCTGTTCTCAAGTATGTGGAAATTTGAACAGGAGAATTGGATGTTGATTTTGGAAACTACAACTCAGAACTCCAAATCAGAAAAAACAGTGTTCCTTATATTTACTCTGACTTTTATTTCAATGCAGACAGTATGAACCCAGGGTCTTTCATGTTCACTTCAATTGTTAAGCATCCAGACCTCCATCATGTTTATTTCAGGCCCTGCAATACATTCTAAAAAAAAAAGGGACAGGGCAATTTAGGGCTAGTAATGAGTTTAAAAACTAAATAGCGATGTGAATATAGGTGAATATAATCATGATTTGGCATGACAAAAGCAGTAGCCACGAAAGGCTGAGGCTTTGAGGAGTAAAAATGATCAGAAGATCTCCAGTTTATCAACAAACATGTCAGGACATTATTGTAATGTTTAAAAACTATGTTCCTCAAAGAAAGACTGGAAGGGATTTATGTATTTCTTCCTCTACAGTGCATAATCTCATTAAATGATTTAAGGACTCTGGAGGAATTTCATTGCATAAAGGGTAAGAGCACAAGCCTAAACTGAAGAGGGGTGATCTCCGCTCCCTCAGACGGCACTGCATCAAGAACCGTCATTCATCAATAGCTGATAGAACCACATGGACAAGGGATTCCTTTATCAAACCTTTACCAAGCTCTACAATACAGAGCTACATTCACAAATGCCACTTAAAATGTTACTGTGCTAAAAAGAAGCCTTATGTTATAACCATGTCCAGAAGCGGCGTCGGCTTCTCTGGGCTCGGAGGCATCTGGGATGGACCATCACCCAGTGGAATCGGGGATTGTGATCAGACCCATCAGTGTAACGGATCTTTATTGGAATGGACGCTGTGTGCTCTGGACCAAAGACAAAAAAGGAGCATCCAGACTGTTATGAGGAACAAGTCCAAAAGCCAGGCTCTGTCATGGTATGGGGTCGGGTCAGGGCCCTTGGTGAAGGTCATTCCTCTGATCTTTACTCCAGAGAGTCTCCGCTTTTTGTGTAAACTGCTTATGGACCAAATCAGGATTATAATCACCTGTTTGAAATCGCATTATTATTGAGGTTTTTTTTTACCTCATTACTAGCACTAAATTGACAATTTCTCAACTTCTTTTTGTAATGTATTGTAAGCTTAGTGCAGGAATGGATGTTTATTAACCAGTGAGATGAAACATCTCAGGTTCATACCGTCTGCAATGAAATAAAACTCAACGTAAATGTAAGGAACACTTTTGCATTTTCCATAGTTTCTGAACTTTTTCTGATTATATTTGAGTCCTTACAGAGTATAGACTGTATACATATAAAATTACAGATAAACAAAACTGTTTGCTGCTGCTATCGAGAACTGATGCCCAGTGTACCACCAGAAACTTAGCCCAGACCCTTACAGTTCACTGTAGGTGAGAGTCCTTTATTCACATGTAAAGCAGAGTGTTCAGGAGCCCTCGGACCTCTGGAATGACAGCTCTTATCAGCAGCACTGCAGGAAGTGGAACACATTTTAGAGAGTTATGCCTTTTCCCCCACCCTTTTTAATTTACTCCTCTTTCCCTGCTCCCGCGGGTCAGCGGCTGTCATCTGCCAAACCTGCTGCTGTGGCCTGCCCGCTGCCTTCCCGCTCTCTGTTGCCCACCTCCCAGTCACTTCCGGCCGGGAAAGCGGGTTGCGCCAAGTGAACCGAAGCTGACGGCGCACCACACAGATGTTGCCCTCGCTTCGAAGTCTTCCAAATCTCCTTGAGCGAGCTAGGCACTGAGGCTGGGCTTGCCCGTGACAAAACTTCTGCAGCTGAGGAAGCACGGAATGGAGGCATTCTCCAGAGTAGGTGGTCTGACTCTGGGGTTGACCATGCTGGTGAGGGGTAAAGTCACAGAGAAACCCGGTCCCATCAGTCTTAACTGTGTCTGTTACGGTCAGATCACCTGCTAGCGACGGAAATGCAAAGCTGTGTTTTGTAGATATTCACTGGCTTGTTGAGCCAAAATAGAATTACTTTAGCCTTACCAGAAAGAGCCTAAATTGTAAGTAGGGGTTGACGAAGATGCCACAGCTGGTCCTGAACGTGTCGCCCAGACCAGTGGTGTTGAATATTGATGCTAAAGGTTTCTGAACCGAAGGTGCCGTGTTTTGACACGTGGGCCACCGAGGACCAGCACTGATTGATGAGGCCGAAGATGTTGACAGCACTGGTTCTCGGTGTCCAGCTCCGGGGTGGCGAGAGGTCACCCGGTGGTCCTCTGAAAGCAGCTGCAGGTCAGAGGATGAAAACGTTCTCGCGGGCTCCTCCGGCGGCGTCAGTGTGCGATCGCGGCGCAAGAGCCAGATGTGTTTGATTACGTCCCTCTGAAGATGAGACTCTCATTAGGTGGGTTGAGGGTCTGCAATTACATCTTCTCGTAACACGCTGGTTCAGAGTTCCTCGCTTAAATTCGAACCACACCGGGCAGCAGGGAACGGGGGTGTGATAGCGTTACTCCGCTAAGTGACAGGTTCTTAAAGGCGTTTTAACAAGTTCATTTAATTAGACCCTACTAACGCTTTTAAACTGTGGTTACACATTACATCTCTGAACCCATCTCCGAATCTATGCCCCAGTAAGATGGTGCTGTGCCCCACTAAAATTGAAGGGTAGAAAGTCAGTTTTATTCTGGATGCTTAGCAGAACTACAAGACGGGGCACTACCCGAGAGAGATTTGCTGTGCCACTCGAACGACTGTTTTCTGAAAGTTGTAGTTCTGACTAAAAACATGTTTCATCGACAACGTTCTGTCCTATTCAGAACTATCCCTGATCATCACAGAAATGTTCGGCATGCCAAAGCCAAAGCAAAAAAGTTTTCCCCTCTGCTTCGTAGAAATGCTAGTCAGTTTTCTTTTTCTAAAATATTGGATGTTGTTGTTGCCCACCCAAACAATTCAAATGCCCACCCATAGATGATACCCAAAGTTGTGGATGAGCTTATTTAGCATTATTTTCTCAAGTGAAGAATTGTGTTAGTGGCTACTACTGCTTTTAATGTCTGGTTACTTGTCAAATTGTGGACTGTGGAGCCTAGTGGTTAAAGTACTGGACTATGGAGCAGAAGGTCCAGGGCTCAAATCCCACAGCTGGGCACCTGAGCAAAGCTCTTAACCCACAATAGCTTGGACTGTAAGACTATCAATTGTGAGTCGTTCTGGAAAAGAGCGTCTGAAATGACAAATGTAAATCTTGAACTAAACTGTTTTTACTAAGATCCAGGTAAATGTATTCATGGATCTCCGTCTCCACAGAGAAAGGCATAAAGCTGCTCATGATGTTGATGCGTCTGTTCTCTGTGATACTGAACATTTTCCTTTTAACACTCTGAGCTCTTAGTCCATTAGCTCATGTCATGTTTTTGGGTGAGCTTGTTTTGCGGTCCGTCTCCCTTCCGACTCCTCTCCCTGTTTGATCAGTCAGTTTCCTGTTGTGAAAGGTGGTGGCATGAACCAGGACCCAATTCTGATGACGCGGGCCTCCCAAATGCCCAGTTATGCCACCCCTGTCCTCTTCCTGTCTATGAACCTGGCGGGTCGGGCATCAGGGGCTTCCTCACCCACGCACGGTGACATGGATGTCATAGCGCGGCCCCCCCGGGGGGTCAGATCGGCGACTGGGTTATGATATCACTTTGCGCAGGTTAGTAACTGAGCTCGTTTCCTGCAGGAAACGTGTCCGAGTGATTGATGAGGGCTGCATTGTTCGACCTGCGTCCACGTTTTTGTTTTACTTTCCTTCTAGCTCACGTCACTGACGTGCACCGAGGGCCTCCACACCCAGGACGGGCCTAGCCGCAGATGGCAGCGTGATTAGAGGGTGATTGCGGATCAGTCTGGCACAGGGCACGCTGTCTGGCACGGGCTTTGTTTTTGTGCAGGTGGATTATGGGGCTTCAGAGAGCCCCTCTCAGGCGGAGCCGTGCCACGTGTACCCTCACAGGAGCGCCGAGGTCGTGTTGATGCAGCGGCAGGTCGTTGCCTCCAGCTCTTCCCATTCCTCTGCTTGTATTGGCAGGCTGGCTGATTTTCCGCGCTTTTTCCCCTGCGCTCGCTAACTTTCATCTCTTCTGAAAGGGGGCCAGAGGTCGCAGCCCCTCTGCACCCTCAGCCAAGATCAGAGTGTTTATCAGCGCACCAATTTACATTTGATAGAGAGGAGCCTCCCCAAACAGAACTATTAAACTGAAGGGGTGTGAACCCCGCTCAAATAACTCAAAGCTTTAATGAGCTTTAGATGTGTTTTCATTGTGGAGGGTTTTTTTTTTTCCAATGAGCAAAGATTGTAAACAATGTCCCCCCCCCCTTCCCACACTCCCTTTTTACAACACATCCTTCTGTCACTGTCACCGTCACCGGGCTGTTTATGACTTTATTATTCGCTTTACTTTCTTTCCAAGTCATGGCTTAACATTTTCAGACATTAAAGGTAATACTCCAGTGGTTTTGCAAGCTGGTCTTGAACTATCACGTTTGTAATGGACGGATGAATTACCATGCAGGAATAAAATCATTTCCATGTCTTTGTACTGGCAAAAGAACAGAACAGCTTGTTTGGACAATAAGATAAAAATACCACTATTTGTACGAATTTCCACATTAATCACATCAACAGCCAGATATTGTTTTGCTTCTAACATATTTGCCTGTAGTAAACTTCAAATAAAAGACAAATCTTATCATGATATTATGAAATTCTACTTATTTAAAGACATTTTTGCAAATGTTGAGAATTTTGTCCAGTAAAATCAAGTCAAATTAACTGGAAAAACTGAAACAGTAGTAATTATAACACACACAGTGCGTTTACATGCACTTCTGCAGTTATCTGATTATACTATAAGTGGCCATGTAACAGCGTACTCCAATTCCCAAGATCAGATTAAGGCCTTAATCTCAGAGAGATCTGGATTTATCTCAGATTTCTGAGCTATACCCTTACTCTAATTTTTTAGCCAATTTCTCATTCTGTGCATGCACTTAAAGGAAGCCCAGAAATGGGTAGCAAAAACAATCATGGTCACCAGGTCACTTATTCTAAGAGACTTTGCTTTGGACTGTTTAAATAGATCTGGTGGCTTGTTTCCTCGTGGGATCTGGCAACCCTGGAATTAAACAGCATCGAAATCGGATTATTGAGCCATGTAAACCCAGAGCTTTTTCCTTTATCTGATTACCGGAGTGCATGTAAAGTCGTTGATTAGATTACTGAAGATCTCTGCTAAAGAAAAAATTAATATAAAAGATTGCTGAGGACTTTCATCCAATAAAGATGTGGCCCAAATCATAGGGTGGATAATCTGGCAAAATATCATGTCACATTTTAGGCTCTACTAATAAAAACCCACGGAAGCACAGCAACAGAGAGCTGAACCGAGTACCCGGAGTAAACCCACACAGACATGGGGAGAACATACAAACTCCACATAGAGACTGAATTGTGCAGTTTTCTTATTTTTTCCAGAGCTGTATACTTCTGCATTCACAGCATTTATCTGGCCCTTATCCAGCGCACCTTACAATACAAACTACTTTGTATTCTTCATAGTAGACATTACCTCATGCCGGTGTAGCTACTGCATAACAACAGCGTCAAACCTAAACCCTGCTAGTATAACGCAGGACAAAAAACAAAGTAACAAAGCAAAGGATCCATGAAAATGTTTTTTATTTAACCAAGTGCAAAGTAACTTCTCATGTTAAAAGCACTGTATAAATAAATTGAGCTTGTAAACCTTAGAGTTCTTTGACTGTAAAACTAAGATTTTTTTTTTTCTCACCTTTAGTCGTGTAAGATCATCTCTGCTATCATTGGTTCGTGTTCGATTTCTGTCCCTGTGCCCCTGCTGTCTACCCCTTCCTCTGCGCTGTCTGCGTCCCTGCTTTCCTCTTCTGTGGAAAATGTTTCTCATTATTAAGGGGCCGCTTCACTGGTGCCCATCAGAGCGTGGGGCTTGTGCTCCTCTCTGACCAGCCCTGGGTCAGATTGAACCAGGGGCCGGGGCTGCCCTTTGGCGAGTTTGGAGATTTATTCTAATAAGTACTGCACTTTTGACAGGTTAAAAGCTGACCTCTGCCACCCGCCAGATAGCCCAATGTCAGCGTCCTTGTGTTCCCTGTCCGCGTCCGTCGGCAGGCCGCGGGAATGTAAATTAAACGCGCCATAAAAATAGACGATGGGTCATGTACTTCTCATTGGCGGTTCCTCTCACTTTTCCCCCCTCTCTCCCTCTTTGCTTTATTGAAATGCTTGTTTGGTGTTTGATCCAGTCAGGCTCTTTCAGGACGTGAGAGAGGTCTGTGAATTAACAGCATTGTTGAGCTACTGTTACCGGGTTTCCCTGCAAAGCCTCTAAAAGCCTTCGCACATTTCATCAGTATTATTGTAATGCTTTTGCTGTAGGTTATTTGGCAGCTGCTGCACCCCACTGGCAAGCCCTATTCATGCTGCCCTCCCTTTCAGCGCTGCCATCTCACAATTGATTTTCCTCTTCGCTCAGCTAACCCCAGCCCATTCACTTCAGATTGCTCGATATGAAACATTTTAATTTCTCCTCCTCGTCCAGTCGCTCTGATTACGATCTGCTCTCGGGTTCTCCGTGCCGCTTCCCCTGTATTTGCACCTTTTCTTTTTAACCACTCGTCAGAATCGGGTTTAAACCTTGCACACGTTCTGCGTTAAACTCCTCGTTTGTCATAACATGACTTCTGTACTGTCTGATTGAAGGATAATCCATGTTGTTTTATTCTCTACATTTCATCTCTCGGGCTTCTGCTCTACAGCTCAGGTGCTGCTCCGGGGGCCGGGATTTGGCGGGTGTTCGTTCTTGTGCTCTTATGACTTTGTTCTGCGTGTTAATAGATTTAAGTAGCACATCGTTCACGTCTTAGCGTCCCACTGATGCCGCTGTGTATGGGAGTGTTATTGGGTTAGGGACGCAGTCAGCCGTGGCTTTACAGTGCAGACAGGAACCGAGCCTTATGGGAAATATGGCTCGTATGATACCAGAGCAGCCTGAAGAGCTTCCTTGTACACGTCCCTGTGTTTGTTTGCGTGTTTGTCCAATCATGTGGTGTTCCCAACACAAATCAGTCTTACTCTCCATATTAGATGTTGAGGGGTGTCCCATTGATTTTTGAATCCGGCTGTGGCCGTTACGTTCTTCACTAAGTGGTCAGATCAATGACTCTAAGCTTTGGCTATGCATTACAAGCACCACGGACCTCACGGCAACACGGCGAAGGCTTTGGGGGTGTTGTCTGTGTTTAGTGAAACAATTATCTTGTTTCTTGTTCTGGTTCACTTGGTCTGAATGCTATACTCATTTACACTTTTATAATTATATATATATATATATATATATATATATATATATATGTATTTCTTTTAAATATGTTCTTCAATCCATCATCATTTGTTGTTGTTGTCATTACTATTTGCTATAGTCAAGTCAGATCTATTTATATAGCGCTTTTTACAATGGACAACTTTACAAGTTTAGATTATCTCCTAATAACTACGTCCAATCCCAAATTGAGCAAGCCTAGGGCGACAGTGGCAAGGAAAAACTCCCTAAGTGTTATGAGCTATACTAATAGTAATAGTACTATTTATTAATTACTATTTATTGATGTTGTTGTTGTTGTTGTTGGTGGTGATGTTATTGGTGTTATTATCATTATTATTAATATTAATGTTGTTGTTGTTATTGGTATTATTATTATTATTAACGTTTATTGGTGGTGTTGTTTTTGTTATTATTGTTGTTGTTGTCATTACTATTTGCTATACTAATAGTAATAGTACTATTTATTAATTACTATTTATTGTTAATGTTATTGTTGTTATTGGTGTTGTTGTTGTTATTATTATTAATGTTGTTATTATTGTTGGTGGTGTTATTATTATTAATATTGTTATTGTTGTTGGTATTGGTAGTGGTGGTGGTGTTAATGTTGTTGGTGTTGTTGTTGGTGGTGGTGGTGGTGTTATTATTATAAATATTGTTGTTGATGTTGATATTATTGATGTTGTTGTTATTATTGTTATTGTTCGTGGTGGTGTTTTTGTTATTGATGTTGTTACTATTATTATTGTTGGTGGTGGTGGTGGTGGTATTACTGGTAACAGTATTATGTTATTCTTTTTGGTATTACTGTTACTGGTAATAAGAGCCAGATGCTGGAATTGGCAGATCTTGAGGGACTGGGTTCAAATCCCTTCAGTGCACTGGCCCCCTGTTCAGGACGTACCTCTGCTTGCACCCCCTGAATCCCAGGTAGTCCCCAAACCCTCCCCGGCAGCCCTCATTATGATAAACAGAGTTAAAGAGGATACTTTGATTACTAATGGTTGCAGTTTATTAATGTATTTGCTCATGATTATTATTTGTTTGCGTACCCATGTGGTTTGTGCAGTTCGTACCATTTTAGGGAGCTGTAATGTAAGCTCCTCTCTTGTGAATAATGGAGTACTGTGTGTACAGTTGTGTAACGGTGGTTCATTATATTTTTTTTATTTGGTATTTGCATCTATTTTTCTTTTATTGGTTGATTTAGCATTGATGTATTGTTTTCAGAGCAAAAAAGTGCTCTAGATGTACTACTAATAACAACAGGGCATGACTTGAGTCCTGGTGCTGCTGCATGTGTGGATTTTGCATGTTCTCCCCATGTCTGCATGAGTTTCCTCCATCTCTGAAGTGTCCGTGTGTGTGTGTGTGTGTGTGTGTGTGTGTGTGAGTGGTGAGGTTTGTACCCACTGCTTTGAGTCAGGTCCCACCCCCTAGCAACCCTGGATTGGATGAATGAAGTAAATGAATAACAAATGAAAATTGAGTGAATAATAATAATAATAATGGCGCTCGGGTGGTGTTGCAGACTAATAGCCCCAAGATCGAGTCCCAGCGGTGCCTTCTGACCGTCCCATGCAGACGATATTGTCTGTGTCTGGAAAATCCGGGTTAAAACGTGGACCACAAACCAAAAAGGGAATAATAATGAGAACATCGATTGGGTCATTGTCTCAGCTCATGTGAGACCTTTCATACCCTTGCTGTTTATTTATGATTCATCATCTGAGTGTTTTATACCGAGGGATGTGTGTATTGTGGTCTTATAGGTACGTGTGTGTGTGTGTGTGTGTGTGTGTGTGTGTGTGTGTGTGTGTGTGGGAGGGTTTGTAATTTTTGCTGTGCAGCCCGGTGTTGCGGTGTGTGTTCCTGCCTGGCTCGATTGATTAGCCCAGTGTGCAGATGTGAGCACTGTGTTTCTTTAGGAGGCCTCTCAATTAAGCCTCTCGCATGCTGGGGGTGGGACGGATCTTGGCAGCCATTGGCCGGGCCCAGATAAGACGACTCTCCACCCCACTGATCCCATTGCCGTGGCTCCCTTCAAAGCTAATTTCGGACTCTGGGCCGGCACTAGCCACACACTCTGCCAATTCATGCATCTTTGTTTTGCTATTGATTATGTTTCTGCCAGCTTTCCTGCGGCCCCGCGCTCCCTGCAGCTCCCAGACTGGAAAATTCATTTCTATATAGCAGAGGAGCGCATCAATCTTCAGCGCCGAGCACCAGCACACGTCATTTAGCTCACCCCCGCAGGCTGACCTTTTACCCCAAAATTCCTTGGCTAAGTTCAGTCAGTTTCCACGTCCCACCTGGAGAGACGGTGGCCAGGGCCGAGGTTACAGGTCTGGGGTGCGTTAGGTACCAGATTAGTTACTGGTCGTGGTGGAAATGTACATTTGCAGGGTTAGGGTTATTGAGAGCGACCTACATTTGAACAGGTGAGGGGTAAATAATAAATAAACATATTTCACTCTTGGCTTTGCATTATGTTAGGATCCAGGGATAGGACCAGTGTTGAAGTGGGTCTATCTAAAGACATTTGGACTCTTGTCTCAGACACTCCAGGTCGTGGTCTTGTCTCAGACTCTTGAGCATTTTAGATCATCTTCTAATATCTAAGCCCAATCCCAAATGAAGTAAACCTAGGGCGACAGTGGCAAGGAAAAACTCCCTAAACATTATAAGAAAGAAACCTTGTGAGGCCCAAGACTCCAAATGGGACTCGACCTCCTGGGGGGCTTGGATGGTAAATGTAAGAATGAAACGATTATCTAAGTAATAATTTTATAGTAATAGTTTGAATAAAAGAAGCTAAATAAATATTGAGGGAACATATTTTAAAAAATAATAATTAAAATATAATACGTACAATATATTTTAGAGAAAATATTTCAGAATAATATGAAAGGTGTAATAAAATGGACAATATAAGACATTAGTGTAAATGAATAAAATATTGAATTAATACAAATATGCATATCGGTATCATTTTGTCCAGAACATAGTCGGGTCATGTGTCCTCAGCAGGAACGTTTAGCTGGCATGGCATAGCATGGCATGCTCGGTGTGTGTGTGCCCTGTGATGCACTGGAGGCCTGTCTGGTGGTTGCAGGAAGTGAGTGAGCGCTAACGCAGCATTTCTAAGTGGTTAAAAACACGATTGGCTCATATCAGCTAGGCTTCTCGATCACAAGCACTGTAAACATTTAAAAGATTTTATATCTCAATAGCAGAAGCATTCAGAATGGCTCCAGGACGATAATATGCATACAGATCGCTTCTTTGTTCCGACTGTTACAGCTCTGAATGATGAGAAATAAAGCTGGTGAGATGTATAGAAACTGTACAGAGAGATGGATAAAGGAACGGAGAGGTAGAGGGAGAAAAGCGTAAGTCTGAGCTTCCCCGAGGGATTGTAGTGAATAGGTTGTAGCCGAGCCTCTGTGTCAACAAGCGGGGTGACTCTCCACCACTGAGCCCCACAATACGATGTTCCCCATTGGCCACAGGATAAATAATGTATGGACTCTGGCCAGAGGTGCGTGGCAGCTGTATCAGGCGGGAATGGAAATCGATGCTGAACCACAGAAAGAGGACCCGCGGACATTGGTGACTGTCCCTTGCTTAAACGCAGTTATTTACGTTATTCCCGAGGTCGGCACAATCACATTCTCTCAAAGGTCAGGAAGGGGCATGTTTACCTCGAAGCCTTTTCGGCTCCTTTCCTTTTTCGTCCTGAGTGCAGTGTAAGTGCTGCTATTGTGGCTCGTCTTCTGAACAGAGAGTAAAAGAAAAGCAGACTGCTTTGTGCTATAATAAGAAAAGTGCCATGGATGGACTTGTACAATACCCACTTGACCCAGGTAATGAATGTGCTGCACGTGTCTGATGCCATATGGACAAAAGTATGTGGACACCCACAAAAATTGCATCGAAAACATCCATTTGTTGCTACAACAGAGTTTCTACTGAAAGGGCTTAACAGTAGATTTTGGATCATGACTGTGAGGACAGTTCACTTTCACCATTCCAGGGCATTTTCACTGTCTCTGATGGAACAGAGGTCCTGTGCAAGCCAGCCAAGTTCTCAAAGTCGTTAAACCAAATTCTCTGTGGTTTTCTCGATATTCCACATTCCACAGTTGGGACATTAGCATGTTTACTACTGCATTACATCACCTTTCCTTTTAACGACACTCAGTTAGCATTTGGGAACTGAGGACACCAACTGTTGAAGCTTTGTAGGTGGAATTCTTTCCCATTCTTGCTTGATGTACAACTTCAGTTGCTCAACAGTCCGGGGTCTCCGTTGTCGTATTCTGCACTTTATAATGCTCCACGCATTTTCAATGGGAGACAGGTCTGGACTGCAGGCAGGCCAGTCTAGTACCCGCACTCTCTTACTACGAAGCCACGCTGTTGTAACACGTGCAGAATGTGGCTTGGCATTGTCTTGCTGAAATAAACAGGGACGTCCCTGAAAAAGACGTTGTTTGGATGGCAGCATATGTTGCTCCAAAACCTGTATGTAGCTTTCAGCATTATTGGTGCCTTCCCAGACGTGCCAGTTACCCATGCCATGGGCACCAACACACCCCCATACCATCAGAGATGCTGGCTTTTGTGCTGATAATAATCCAGACAGTCCTTTTCCTCTTTGGCCTGGAGGACACGACGTCCATGATTTCCAAAAACAATTTGAAATGTGGACTCGTCAGACCACAGGACAATTCTCCACCTTGGTCAGTCCATCTCAGATGAGCTCGGGCCCGGAGAAGCCGGTGGTGTTTCTGGTGTTGTTGATATATGGCTTTGCATGGTGGAGTTTTAACTTGCACTTGCAGATGGAGAGACGAACTGTGTTCACTGACAGTGGTTTTCTGAAGTGTTCCTGAGCCCATGTGCTAATATCCCTTACAGAATGGTGTCGGTTTCTAATGCAGTGCCATCTGAGGGATCAAAGGTCACGGGCATTCAGTGTTGGTTTTCGGCCTTGCTGCTTACTTGCAGAGGTTTCTCCAGATTCTCTAAATCTTGTGATGATGTTATGGACTGTAGATGATGAAGTCCCTAAATTCTTTGCAACTGCACGTTGAGAAACGTTGTTCTTAAACTGTTGGACTATTTATGGAGAACCTCGCCCCATCCTTGCTTGTGAACGACTGATCCTTTCGGGGATGCTCCCTTTATTCCCAGTCATGACACTCACCTGTTTCCAATTAACCTGTTAAGTGTTTTTGGGCATTCCTCAACTTTCCCAGTCTTTTGTTGCTCCTGTCCCAACTGTTTTGGAAGGTGTTGCAGGCATCAAATTCAAAATGAGTGAATGTTTACAGAAAAACAAAGTTTATCCGATTGAACATTAAATATCTTGTCTTTGTAGTGCATTCAATTGAATATGGTTTGAAAAAGATTTGCAAATCATCTTAACTTTATTGTACATCACATTAATAATTCAGCGGATAAACTGAGTCAAAACACTACTGCGCCATCTACAGGAGCGGAGATTGTAGTTTACACCTGATTTAAAATGTTTTTATTCCTTCAAAAAAATTGTTTTCAGCTGAAAATCTATGTAGTATATCACGAAAATAAATATCACGATATATCACTATCTTTTTGTACATATAAATAGTAATTCATATTAATCTGTACTCATTTATTTATTGTAATTCTTATGGAGAAATTTTATTTGGACTCCCAAAAAAATATAAAATAAATAAATAAATAAATAAATAAATATATATATATATATATATATATATATATATATATATATATATATATATAATATTTTAATTATTTTTAAAATTTCTTCATATTCAAATTTCTTCATAAGAATTAATATAAACAACAATGATTGTTGTTTTTTATGCCTGTATTTGTACGTAATTACGAATTACTTATGCTAACCAATGCACCACCATGCCACCTGCAAAAAACTAAGTAACTAACCAATTAGAGATGGACCGATTGATCAGACAGTTTTCAGTGTGATCGGCTGATCAGTCTCGTAACCGATTCTGTTCCGGTCACATTTAGCCAACACTTATGCACTTGTGCAACACACACACAGCACAGTGCTTTGACTAACGTTAATTCAGAATTCAGTTCATGTGTGTACAGAGCTTTAAACTTAAACAGTTAATGCTCTGCCGCTCACATGTTCGTTTATTTGTGGGTTCTTGTGCGTCTGTGGTCTATGTGTGTATGTCTTCTTACTAGTTGATAAAAGCTCACGATGCACATTGTTAATTGTGTTGTACCATTTATACCCTAGATTTAGCGTCAGTGTGTTTTTAGTGCATTCAGTGGCTTACAGTAATGATGTACGACTTATCGTCTTGGTTGATATATCAGTGGGATGAGTTTCAGGTTGCAGTGATTGATGTTTGTGTGGCTGATTCCATGTTTGAGTTTTTCTTTATTTTTACATCTGCAGTGCTGTATTTTTAGTGCAAACAAGTCTAAATGGGTCCTGAAAAGGTTAGTAATGACAGACAAACGAAGGGAAAACGGGAGCTGAATCCTCTTGGCTTTCAGGCTGAGCAGTTAGCATTAGTAGCTAGTGCCCAGAGTTCACCAATAGAGTAAGTGTTTTGCTTTTACTTTTCATTTTAAATCCATGACTCACTGAATGACAGGAGATTTTTCAACACTTCATTATAAAACAAGCTTTGTGTTAATGTGTGTGTAATCGGCTCCTCTATGTATGTATCGGCTCAGTACAGACTATATTAAACTCATCAGTTCATGATCCATGTAACTTGTGATGGATTAGTTGAACATATCCCCATAAATCAGGGAGCTTCTGTATAATACAGCTCCATTAATGCATATAATGCCTCATACAGGGGGGATTTTCTGGGGGTCTGGAACGGATTCATTCAGTTTACATCATTCCTTATGGGAAATACTTGCTCAGTACGAATTAAAGACGAGAACCGAGGTACCGCTGTAATGGGGAGCAGAACGAGGTCACGCCTCTCATTGCATGCCGTTTAACTATAGTGGTGCTTTAAAAAAAAAAAAAAAAGTAGAAAACATGTTTTCAAGCCCCTAAAATAAAGCAACAAATAAGTGAAAATCGTGTTTATATAAAACTTTGATTCTGTGAAGGCCAACAGTGTATGGAAACCTGCTTCTGTACATCTGCTGTTAACTCAGAACTGTGATGTTAAACCGGCAGCATGCTTATGAACATGTTCTAAAGTCTCGGTGTCAGAAAGGAACGTCGGTGCTGAACCACGGCGACTGGTTTTTAATTTGCCGCTCCTATTTAAAGCTGGATGCTGTTGAGGAGCGCTTCCACTGCTGCCTCTGACCTGTTCGTCTGTTGTAGCGAGCTGCATCTGCTGATGAATCCGACTCCGGTTCTGTCTGGCAAATGTTGGCTTGATTTCAGTCGTGGCGAACGTGAGATTTGATTAGTCTTATTTGCAGAGAAAGCGGCGTATCTTCCGAGGAGCTGCTTTGCTTCTCCCTCTGCCAGCCAAGCAGAACGGCTGCTGGGTAAGTAGGAGTGTAATCGCAGACTGGAGCGAGGCCTGTGGATGTTAAAGGGGTTAATAGTGAACGCTGCATCAAGCTGTTTCAGCTACTGCTTCTCTCAAAATACAATTAATTCTTTAGCGGGCACCTGGTTCAAATGTATCCTTAGATTTTCTTTTGCTTAATGTCTGAGCAGACTGATGTTTAGTATGAGAAGTACTGAGGCTAGCGTGAGCTGCCCAGCAGTGATGTACAGTGTTGGGGGTAAAGCAGGGGGAGGTTCTAGGGCTTGAGGAGATTGGGGGCTTAGCCCAGACACAGGGAGGCCAGGGAGGTCTTCTGACGATTGTGTTTCATGTTTTAACACTCAGTTTTGATACTTTTTATAGTATTTGTGGCAAATCGTTCAGTCTAACTAATAATATACATGTAATAATTTTCCTGTTTAGTTTTTTTTTACACCAAACAATGTAAAATTAGTAAGTTTTAGAAATAATTTAGTAAACCTACATTGAATAGGTTAAGGTATATATGTGCACATATTAATCATGCGTCAAAACAGCGCTAAACTTGGCTGAGTTATAAAAAAGCTAAAATGAAGAGCCGAAAGAGTCGACTCACTAAAAAGTGGCGTCACGACTTCTGAACCTCTCTAACTAACGGACTCCGCCACACAGATCTGAGAGAGACCTTGGCTTTTATGTTTTTATAAATATTGGATATAATGTTAGCTATACTCAAAACATGAAATAAGCTGGCCATGCCCCTGAGGTAAACCAATCACCTTCCTCCTGTAGCCAAGTCAGTAAGACAGTAGTTTAAATTCTTGTAATCCCTAATTAATAAACCAGTTACTTGTTTGACTTAAGTTTCTGAGTGAAAAATATGAATTATTCCCAAAACTATTACAACAAACCTTATCTGCTTCATCCACATGATGGGAGGAACGAGGCTTTCTGATCACTTGAGTCAATCAAATTAAAAAAAGATTCATTGATTTGAAACACTGACATCTGCTGGCCAGATTTGTGCAACTGCCTCAAAACAACACGAAAACCTCCATACAAACACAATCATTTCACACCACAATGAATACAAACACAATGAAGCACAATAAACGTGGTTGGTTGATGATTTGAATTTGAATACGAATGGCGTTTTTTCTTAAATAAAATATTTATAAGAATTATGTTGTGATGTCTTTAAACTTGAGGCTTAAATGAGATGGTGCTACATTAAATATAAACTACAGTAATAAGCTGTCTATAAACTAAATCATCATTTATGGGGTTTTATTAGAGTTATTAGGGTTTTATCAACTCATCACTGTGACCTTTATGAGATGTTTGGTTGACTTTCACTTTTAGTGCAAAGACAAATTCCCTGGATAACTTTTCCATGAAGTGATTACTGGTCAGCTTCCTTCATAATTTGTCTGCGTTCATGTCAACAAAAGTCTGTGGACAGTTTACTTTCTCGTAGTTTTATTCAGCTGGACGTTCCAATACTATGGTCTGAATATGGCAAGGCAGCTTTGTTAGGGCGCTCCATCTGTGTGGGATGATCTGCAAAACTTTTTGAAATTGGAGAAATGTCTGTTTGATCTTGTTTGTAATTTGTTTTTGATTTATATTTCATTGGTTGTGGTCAGGGCTTGCTTGCAAAAGAGATCTCTGTGATTACCCTGGTCAAATAAATAAAAAAAAGAATTGGGGGCTCTCTAGCTTTCAGCTCACAAATTAAACTAATGCTTAACACTTTTTTTAAATGTTTGCTAAATATCAATTACAATTTGCTTTGATCTGAAGTTGAAACATTTAGATTCATCAAGTTTAATTAAATAATAAAAAAAAGACTCAAAACACAGAGCTTCAGTCTGTAGGTGGAGCCTTATTTTAGCCACACCCCTGTATTTTAGTGCATTCCTGTCCCTCACGGCCACATGGTGAGAAGTTCGACCCTGCTGTTTTGAACCAAATGTGCCGAAGTCTGAAAATCGGTGTGTAAGACTGAAAATTATCTCTACCGACGGGAACCAATGAAAATAAATAAATAAAACCCCAATCTGCTCCCTGACTGTACTGTCACTAGATGACGTGAATCTTAGCTGTAACAGGACACAGCAGCAGAGATTCAAAAGAAGCTAAACACATTTTTGAATGCTTTCACCTCTGACTTTGAGCTAGAGTATCTAGTCATCTTTTTTATTCTACTATTGATTTATATTTAATATCTCGCCCTCTCTCTGTGTGTAATGTTTAATATATAAAATGACTTATCTAGCTATCTTTTAATGTATTTGTAAACGCTCCATCTATCTTTTGTGTGTGGAGAGAGATCTATATTATCTATATTTAAAACGTATACATAAATGATCTATCTATGTAGCACGTCTATCTTTATTTAATGTGTATCAATTATCTATCTGTCTTTTGTATCGATTGAGTGCCTGCATTGTATTTTTATGAGCTGACTCTGCTCCTTTTTTGCTACTCTCTTTTTAGGCTAAATATCTCAAATAATTACTGGCGTACCTCAGATATGAGACAGAGCCTCTAATTAATAATACATGCTTCCTAAATTCATAATATCGTGTCCACAGCGAGGCAACATTTGATATTACATGAAAGGCCTTGAGGAAGAAAAAATGGCCAAAATCTCATCAAATGACCTTAAAAAAAAAGAAAAAGAAAAGTGGAGATTCTTTCTTTGTACAGCTATAAGAGGAAACATCTATAATGTATTTTCTCTGGCACTTCATCCATCTTTTGTAATTTGTTGTAATAGTTTGGAAAGGCGTCCGTTTGATGGTTTTTTCCTCTCCAGTACGCGTGATGATAATTTTATTCCCTCTCAGAGGCTTGAAGCAGCAGTTTCTTCTCATGTGTTACTCTTTGACGGAGACTTGTAACGCATCAGATTTGCTCCCACCTTTCTCGCTGCGTAGAGAGGCCGTAAGAAAGATCAATAATTTTCTGAATCTGAAGTTTCATTAGAAAGACTTTTTTTGCTGCGTCTTGGGTGTTTTAAGTGGCCCATCTGTCTAAACATCGCTCTGCTTTTTCTTTCTGATCATTTCCTCAACTTATTCATGATCCACGGGAGTCCGGCTTTGTAGTCTCCATGTAGCTGCTTCAGTCTACCCCCACTGAATACAGCTATGTGCCTGCATAAAATATCTTTTTCACTCACCCCGCAAATTCTCTGAATTATGTTCACATGAATGGCCGATTTTTTTTTTTTTTGTTTCTCTCCCTCTCTCTCTCTCCCCCCAGCTCTCCCTCTCTATCTCTCTCGCCCTCCCCCATCTCATCTCTCTCTCTCTCTCATCCTCTCTGCGCTCCCCTTCATTGAGGATTTGTATGCACAAAGTCACTGCGGTGACTACAAAGCATGCCGCATTATTCTTGATCATTTTTCAGACCTCCCACCGTGCCAGTTATGAAGAAGAATCCCTTAATGACACATTGCCTATTAACAATGTCAATATGTCCTCCTATTTTTCCTTTCAATTGCTCCAATAAATCTCCCCCAAAAGACTTAAGTGTGTTTAATATGACCGGTTGTTTTAATAAGACGCATTTAATAAGATGTACTACTAACAGATTAGACTTTGGATGGAGGATTAGATGCCTCATCTGTTAATGCCTTTGTTGTGCTCCGCAGTCAACTTTAGGTTTGAACGCGTCGTGTGTTTTGGCTGCTTAAAATTAGATTTTAGGAAAGTATGCACGCACACACACAAACGCACACCACGGTATCATCATTCATTGTATTTTCAGGGAGCTCAGTGTGATCTTTTTGCACCCCCCTTTCTGCACACACACCATTAATGTACATAGTTTTGGAGCTGGTGTTTGATTTATTTCAGAATTCTTTGCATAATACGGAATTGCAATGTAAGGACATTTGGTTTGAGCGTAGTGATGGGGCATACGCCTGGCACCTTCACACACACCCCACTTCACAATACACACAGATAACGCTGTAACTTTCCCTGGCAAGGAAAGTTGGATTGCGTAAAGTATCTTCTCAATGGTTTTGTGTAGCCTAACCATGCATGAGCTTATTTTTTATTACAAAGTGGGGATGTAAATAATATGGTCTTTGAACAAACTTTGAACAAAAAGGGGGAAAACATGATCATATTAATCTGTAACCCTTTAAAAAATCAACTCTGGAGACAGACCACACTAAGACTGAACTTTTCCCCTAATTAACAGCCATCACTTTTTTCCAAAGCAGGTTTTTGACAAATTGCATCATTACTCTCAAATAATGTGTGTGCAGTCTCCTGCTCCTCCTCCCGTGAATAACATCTGCATGCCGCTTTCCATTGGTTCTCTGCAATCATGTGCTTATTTAATGTATTTCAAAGTGCCTGTGAGTAATATAAAGTTTGCATATGTTGCTGTATGTTACCGTGCAAAAGTCTCAGGCCACCCTTAGATTTGTGAACTTTTGGCTCCAACCTTTCCAAAAAGTCCACTCCTGATGAAGCTTCTTCGGACTGTAAAAGGGTCAACTTGGCAACCTGATGATGCTATTGCATCACGCTAAATATTTTCCACTGTATCCTAGAGAAGCTGCTTTTCTGTTTTTTCTTTCAGTTATTTAATACTCCATACAATTGTCCTGTATATTCTGGTTATTCTAATAAATAGATTGAGTAATAATTATATATGGTCTTTATACCATTCCTAAAACAATATCTAACACTAATTAATCTAATGGTGGCCTAAGACTTTTGAACAGTACTGTATAGTAATGGTTATTGTATAATTATTGTAAAATAATCTGTTTTATACATTAGAGTGCAATCATATAGCGTCATCTCTTATCCATGATCTAGGTTGATTTTTATTTTATCCCTCTTAAAATAAATTCCGTCCATCTTGTATCTTTTCTTCTCAACTAATTTTTTAAGAACAATTCCAAGAACAAGTGGTACTCTTGAAAACGATAGCCTCAAACTGTCTTTGCCTTTGTGTTGTCTGTTAGGAACACTGATGGATCCATTCATTAATAAAAGCCATGTAATTGTTCCTTCTGTTGTTTTCCTGTTGTCTTGGATTTCAATGGGATAAGTGATGATAAGAGTGTTTGAGAACTTGTGGAAAGAGCACACCATGTGCTGATGAAACTAAATCCAGAATCTTTGGCTCTCATTTTGTCTCTAAAGTCACTAATCCGTACTTCTTTTAGATAAAGTGACTGACGCGTTTCCCTTTTTTCCTAAGCAGGAATCAGTTCTTTACAGTAGACGTACTGACCAAATCCACCTCCTTGGCAGTGCTTGTTTATCTGTACAGCAAAGCTCTGGGATCAGGGTGCCACATGGCCACGTTCCAGCCAATCAAATCACAGAACCCCAGTACAAGCTGGCAGATGACTCTTCGCTCAGCTTCGTTTCCCAGCGTCCCCGACTCCCTCCCCTCTCCTCCCCTCCCTGCCTTCTCATGGCATGTTTGCACTGTCTGACCGTCCCGCCTCCGCCGGGCACGACCCGTAGCCGTTACAGAGGTTGCTTCAGCCTGAACTCTCTGGCCGCCTGCCAAAGACAGTATTTTCACAGAGGCACCATGCGGCCGGCCTGAGGGAGATAGTGTGACGGTGTGGGTTTCACAGAGCTGCCCTCGCGCCTGCCCATCTTAAACACCTCATCTGGCTGATTGCACACTAAGCAGACTGCAGATGAAGCCCTGAGCGGCGTGGATCACAAGCTGCCCTTATGATGCACCGGGCAGCTGCCAGCTCGGTCGCACTGCAAAGAGTCTTAGGAGTGGGTGTTGTAATAAGCTTTTAAAATGTTAGCCCAAGTGAGCCAGTGAGTTCCTGCATATTCCACTCACCCGCCTTATGCACTAACTTGGGTCTGCTGCATTAGCTTTTCAAGGAAAATGTTTTAAAAGCAGATTTCCCCCCTGGTAAAGGTGAACTTTTCCTCCCGATCCTGTTCACTCTCCATGGGTCTTGTTCGACTTATACTGCCCCTAGTGTGTGTCTGTAGTTAGTTCACCAGGCCTAGCAAATGTCTAAATAAAAGGAGCCAAATTCCTTCTTTCGTCAGTTTCTTCCAACACCAAAATAAACAATACATGGACTTGTTATTAACCACTAAAGTTTGTTACATTCCAGCAGAAGGGACGTGGAGGGTGTAGGTAGAGGCAAGGCCACATCTGGATCAACCTTGGATATAATCAGGATATAACAAATGATGATCCAAATGGGATCTGACAGTGTGTATTGGTGTAGAGGAAGTACATTACACCGATGCACACTCAATCAGCATGAAATCGAATTGTTCAGATCCCATTTGGATCACCATTTGTTGTATCGGGATATACCGTTCAATAAGGTTATGGCGGCAATAAACGCATGTATTATAGCAGGAAATTGGGCAGCTGGGTTTGATTATGGGGGTATAGGTGGTGTAACCGATCCTGCTACACAGCTTATATATGTTACTGATCTAATGGCATTTTTCCAAGAGCTATCCATATTGTGGCGAGCTCCCATATGACGCCATAATGTCACGCGGTACAGTGCTAATGATGAATTCATCCTGAGCAAGAGTTGACACTGTGCCAGCATTGTGTCTGATAAAAACAGGTCGAGGAAGATGAGGCTGCCTCGTCGTCTGTGCCAGGCCAAGGTAAGAGAGCTGGAGCCGTTCCATACCAGTTATTCGGTAGGAAAATATTCCAAAAACACACAGTTCTCCACAGCAGAAATGTTTTTTTAAAATCCCCCTCCTCCTGCTTGGCTCATGTACAGATGATGCATAAATTATTGGTTTGTTTGTTGTGCTAAAGCACCAGTAGTCCAACTTCTTTGGTTAGACCCTTCCATACATCTACACTTTCTCACACCTTTGCTTCCACCAACACTTTACAGAGCCGCACTGATCCTTTCCACTGATAGTACCTCGAGTTAATCCATTCTAAGTAATTGTTATCAGATTATTTTGACCTCGGGTGTTTTTGTTCCACGTTTGAGGGTCGTAACACACGTCCACAAAGCCCAACATAAAACAGATGACCGTGTACAGTTATTAGCTTAAAGCCACGGTTTAGTAAACTCCCATTCCACATGTTGTAATTAAACACAGGTCACGTAACAACAAGACCTGGCTGTTTCATGAGCGAGACGAGTAGCAGAACTGGCAGGAATTTGGGATGTGTTGATATGTTCTTACTGTGGATCTGCTTAGAACATTCACAGACATGAGTATGGATATGTATGGAGTGTTTCCAGAGTTTGAAAGCAAATTTCAGCCATCTTGTGACATCAGTTTGTTATTGTGGTTAATTAAACAAGCCACTTTATCTTAAATAATGCGGCTAAGCTGGTGCAGGAAAGATGTAGGCCATGGTGGCGCTGGGCTGATTTGTCGTTTAAACCCTTTGCCTTTGTTAGTTTTGTCAAACTGCATATTCAGCGGGGTGATGCTGTTTTAAACGTCTTATTAAATTCATTGTTCCGGACATTTTCTGAGTCTTTCCTCCACGGCTTATTTTTGCCTTTGTGTTGCAAACAGTACGATCTGAAGAGCTTCTACACTGAAGACGTATCTGTGTCTGAAATAAATAGAGAGACTATTTAGTTGACTAAGTAGTACTCAAAACAGAATAGAAATCTAACACTTCCTCATCATGTGTCAGCAGCAGTTGGCTCAACAAACCGATTTCTGCCACAGTTTGCATATTGCCTCTTTTGAGCAGCATCCATCTTAAAACCAAACCACCTCCTTATGGGGTGAGCAATTAAATCTAATGGATAGAGTTCTTTATTCTTCCCCAAAGGGAAATATCCTTGTTGCAGCAGCAATGGGACAAGACTCACGTTCTAACAAGGTACAATTAAGTAGATAAAATTAAAAGGAATTCAAATATAATTCATACACAAAATGCATAAAGCTACTTTGCTAAAAGTAAGAATACATAGGAAGAAATCAAATGTAAGAAAATACCATAAAAGAAAATAAAACAATTAAGAAATGAATGACGTAGACTGTGAGGCTGGCAGTGTCGGTATTTGCAGTTTTTGGTAGAACACTGGCTCACTTCATACAAGCAGTAGTCTGTCCTGCCTGCCTACATGAGTATAAATACTGTATAAGAACTTGTAAATAAGTCTCCATGGGTCCTAAAAAGGTTAGTTTGAGAGTCAACCGAAAGCAAAACAGGAATCGAATGCTCCAGAACACAAGCTGCAGCTATGCTAACACCCGGAGTTCATCAGTAGAGTAAGTGTTTTGCTTATATTTTTCAAATACTTTTATACAGGGTGGATTTTCTGGGGGTCTGGAACAGATTAATTCAGTTTCCATTATTCCTTATCAGAGAAATTTGCTCTGTACTCGTCTTCGGTTCTCGACGAGCCGTCTGGCACGATTTGAGATCCGAGGTACCACTGTATCATCTTAGACCATACACATTGCACACCTCAAGTGCACAGTATCACTATAAAACCCAAATTGTCAAGTTTAGGGCCACAAATTGTGAAAAAAGTCTTAATTTCCAGGCAAGTTTGTCTTTGTCTTTGTTTAACTCTAAATTTGCCTGTGACCTAGTTTAGGTCACACGCAGTTATTACAGATTTGAAGGAACCTGATCCTAAGCCGAGCCTCCCAGAAGCTGGTGAAATCCATTTGTCTGCAGACAAATGGCTGCTGGTTCCTAATGCGTTTGCTCCAAAGCAGGTGGGAACAGGAGAGGTGCTCAGGGAGCAGTAATGGATCATGTTTGTGTTTCTTAATCAACCGAAGCAATATCTCAGAATTAAGGACAAACGAAGGGTACATCTTCTCTGGAAACTAAGCAGATTTTGGGCATATTATAAGGAGAAGACGGGTCCGGGGTGGGTGCACGGAGATGAAAATCCTCTTCCTGCTCAGCTCTGTGTGTGTGTGTGTGTGTGTGTGTGTGTGTGTGTGTGTGTGTGTTGGAGTAGTGAATGAGTGTGTGTTAATTGGCCGATGCTATGGGACGTGAGGACTCTATATAAGGCCTGTTAGTGACTCAGTGGCGAGGAGGCCGTGGAGAGATGGTGGATAATGCGGGCATTGTTTCACCGAGTCGCCACTGCTCGGCAGGTGGTGGGTATAGTCGGCTTAGAGGATGAGGGGCAGTGACCGTGGCTGTCTCCCACTTTGCAATAGCCTCCAGCCCATTGCCTGACTCCATCAGCCCCCTGTGCTCCCTGCACATCCATCCATCCTTGATCCCTTGTTTCCTGACACATTCCTCCCATTCATATTCAGCACCTCACCCCCTGAAACACCATCACACTCCCGTACACACTCACACTTGTTCTGTCAGTCTGCTTTACGTAGATGGCCATGTATGTCAGAGTTACTGTGAAAGAAG